>JAWQRP010004206.1:0-12210 GCA_033557875.1 Quadriops clusia | reverse complement strand
AGGTTTAATGTTATTAAGAAAAGTGACAAAGTTGTTGAATGTGTCTACAGTGTCTGCCAATATTATGAAGATGTCATCTACATAGCGTATCCATTTAATTATATAGTTGTAATATTGGTTATTTGTATTTAGTACTAGGTTTTCGAAGTTGTTCATATAAATTTCAGCCATAAGTGGAGATAGAGGGGAGCTCATGCTTAAACCTGTTGTTTGTTTATATATGGTATTGTTAAAAGCACAGAAGTCTTGTCTAGTTGTTGCTCGTAATAATGTCATAATATGTCTTTGTTCATCAATAGGTGTTTGTCCATTAGCTAGTAGTTCTTCTATTATTTGTCATTTGTGTCAACTGAAGGAAATAAATTTTGTACATCTAAAGATGTTATTATGCATTTGTCCCATTTAATATTTTGTATTTGTTTAATTTGTTCTATGAATTCTTTGGTGTTCTTTATTGAGTATTTAGGATGGAAATTGGTAGTGATTTTTATAGTTTTATTAAGCCATTTGCATATGTAGTAGTCACTATCTATCTACATAGTATTTGGATTTTATATAGTAGTATTGATTAAGACACTAAAGGTGTGAACCCGAACTAAGAAACCTAGGGCTATTAAGGCAATAAAGGTTTGAACCCGAACTAAGAAACTAGGGACTATTAAACCACTAAAGGTGTGAACACGAACTAAGAATCTTAGGGCTATTAAGACACTAAAGGTGTGAACACGAACTAAGAAACTTAGGGTTATTAAGACACTAAAGGTTTGAACCCGAACTAAGAAACTTAGGGCTATTAAGACACTAAAGGTTTGAACCCGAACTAAGAAACTAAGGACTATTAAGACACTAAAGGTGTGAACACGAACTAAGAAACCTAGAGCTATTAAGACAATAAAGGTTTGAACCCGAACTAAGAAACTTAGGGCTATTAAGACACTAAAGGTTTGAACCCGAACTAAGAAACTTAGGACTATTTAGACACTAAAGGTTTGAACACGAACTAAGAAACTTAGGGCTATTAAGACACTAAACGTTTGAACCCGAACTAAGAAACTAGGGACTATTAAGACACTAAAGGTGTGAACACGAACTAACAAACTTAGGGCTATTAAGACACTAAAGGTGTGAACACGAACTAAGAAACCTAGGGCTATTAAGACACTAACGGTTTGAACCCGAACTAAGAAGCTAGGGACTATTAAGACACTAAAGGTGTGAACACGAACTAAGAAACTTAGGGTTATTAAGACACTAAAGGTTTGAACCCGAACTAAGAAACTAGGGACTATTAAGACACTAAAGGTTTGAACACGAACTAACAAACTTAGGGCTATTAAGACACTAAACGTTTGAACCCGAACTAAGAAACTAGGAACTATTAAGACACTAAAGGTTTGAACACGAACTAACAAACTTAGGGCTATTAAGACACTAAACGTTTGAACCCGAACTAAGAAACTAGGGACTATTAAGACACTAAAGGTTTGAACACGAACTAAGAAACTTAGGGCTATTAAGACACTAAAGGTTTGAACCCGAACTAAGAAACTAGGGACTATTAAGACACTAAAGGTTTGAACACGAACTAATGGGTCGATTCTGAGATCTCATACGTAAAACCGTAAATAGTTACGTTACGGGTTGACCGTAAGTAAGTGTTTACGAATTTACGATAAACCCTATTCTGGCAACCACTTGTAAATTATGAAGGTCACATAATCATTTACGAAAGCTGCAACTTCAGTTTATTTACTTTCTAGTGTCATCGTGTAGAGTGGAGCAATAAATACCGGCACTTCCATTACAATAAATAGTGACAGCTACAATGTCAACCGTAAGTTGTACGTGGTGAGTTGTCGTGATAGTAAAATTTTATAAATCTGTATCTAGATACGACATTACGAACGTACACAGAATTTCATTTTCCGTAAATAGTCAAGGTTACGAACTTACGAACCTTACAGATCGGGGTAGAATCGCACCATTAGTACTATTTATTTCTAGCTATCCTTTTCTTTTTATTATATTTTTACGTGTGGTTCTGCTAGCTTAATATTAAGCTAGCAGCAACATTGATTTCTTGGAAACGGCGCGAGGTACAAAATTATCTTTGGTGGTACAAATTAGTACAAATTCAGAACTATTTATTTCTGCTTTCATTTTCTTTTTATTTTTTTTGCGTGTGGTTCTGCTAGCTTAATATTAAGCTAGCAGCAACATTGATTTCTTTGAAACGGCACGAGGTACAAAATTATCTTTGATGGTACAATTTAGTACAAAATAGTACTAAATACTCTGATAAGTCCCGTTTGATTCTTCTCATTTGTTCCTGCTAGTTGAAGAGAGGTTGATTTTTAGTTATTAGTAAGAAACAAGTGCTAAAACAACAGTTTCATTAATTTTTCTTGCCATTCAATTGTTTGTGCGTGTGGGTCGAGGAAAAGAGGAGGCGATGAAATCGTGCAATGCAAGTTTAATCGGCTTCATGTAGGCATGAGAATCCCACTTTTATGTAAAAAGAGTTTCTCGGAAAACCTTCTACGTAAATCAAGTTAAACATAATTCAAGGGTTTAACTATATGATGTAGAAGATATTTATATTAGTACTGACAGGAGTTAGAAAAAAAAAATTAACTTATCTTACATACCATTTCTTCAATATTTTGTTTTTAGTATATTATGAATAATAACTAAATTGTAGTGACTATACGTACTATAGAGTATCATAAGTAGGTATTAATATTACAGACTAAAATCTGTATGTTCATGAATATTCAGTAATTCCCTAACCCGTCGTTATAACAACAAAAAAATTTCAAAAATCTATACTGTGATTTTCGTCTGTTATCCTTCCCCGAACTACCCCTAAACCTATTAGGCTGAGTGAGGCAATAATAATAAACCAGTTCTTCACATCTTTGCTTTCACCTCAGTTTCGGAAACGAGTTCCTTAATTGCGCGTGTCAACGTAACGAATCGTAACCTACGAGTCCTCTGAAATAGATCTTAGTACATATGTAAATTAGTGCTCTTCCTTTCGTTTCATCTTCATTTCTTCTAAACTCTGGTTGATAATTTGTAAGGTAAGTACCAAAATTAAAATAATAAGTACGAACAAATCGAGAACATTTTTAAAACAGGAAATTAACGAATCATTTCCAGGATCAAATGCTTGAATGAGAAACAAGAAACGAATCGATAAGTTCCATTAATTCAATATTTTGTGCTGAACAATTGTTTGTGCGGATGACGATGTTCCTGTCTGATAATGATACATGATGATCCCATTTCCTCTGGCTGCTCTATTATTTATACGTATGCGGCAATAATGCAGGAGGACGATTGTTTGGGTTTAAAATGAAACAAATTAGCTTGTAGGTATCAGCATTGTCATTGTAAAAAAAGTTCTAACGAGAAGTCGGCACAAAGTATGTCAAGAGGCGAATTGTCCAAATATTATTGGTGAAATTATAATAATAACAAATGCACTTTTATTTAGCAACCTTGGTCCAAATAGTCATTAGCTAGCAAGGTTGCAAAGGAAATATTTACATGTCGACAAAAACGAATTCAATTACATTTATACAAAGATATAATAGCTGATTGATAACCGTGTATGCCAATTATAACGTAATTACAGTACTGTACATTAGCGCAGGTAACAGCATTTCTTTGTTAATAATTTTTAAATTTTTTTTAAATTCTGTTAAACGAAATTAGTTAACACCTATGCGGGGAACCGTATGCAGAAATGAAATGCATCTAAGGAATGGAGTGTGGCCGTTGTTGAGGTTCTAATTAGTGTTGATGCAGGCTGTGGCTTATTCATGTTGAAATGATTAACAGTGTTGTTAGTTGGTGCGCTCAGGTTGGTGAATATCGGGCAAAAGCAAAAGTGGGGACCAAGTCTCAATACCGAAGGCGTTCGTAATTCAAAATTCATCATTGCTCACTCAAATTTATCGCTAGGTATGCATTCCTCGGCAATTGTTTATACCGCTTTATATTACTAAAATCCGTTATTGATAAGGGTGATAGTTTTGTGGTGTTGCAGCTGTGAATCCTTGCGGATTGCATTAGAAGGTATACCGTCGAATTTATGTAAAGTTCATTTAAGTCAATTTAAGTACCGGTTAGATTGTGCAATTCGATATCCGACTAAATTATTATTATTAGCTAGGCTGTGTATAGAAAGTGAGAATGCATCAGTGAATGTACTATAACGGTGAATGTTGCAAGATGGTTGGTAAAAGTGCTGTTAAAAAATCAACGAATGTTGCTTTTTCCTATTGTTTAGTTATTTTTTCTTATGGTACTTCAAGATAGGGACAAGTAAACTGCTAAATAGCGAACGAATGGAATCCAAGTGAATTTTCTTAACAGTTAATGCAACCAACAGGAAGCCCATCATTTCCTGTCCGTCATTATAAATAATGATTTTTTGTTGATTTGAAATGCAAAAAAGCACGATCTAATATTTTGTTATTATATAATGTCCGACCTTGTGGGATTTCAGTACGCGGGTAAAATCCGGTTAAAATATTCATGAACTTTTGTAAAATTAGCGTAAAAATTGTTTCTTTTAAAAAAATACGTTATGACTGAATATAAAAAAATTATTAAGTGCAATTAATTAAAGGGAATGAACACGTTAATCTGCAGGTGTCGCGTTGCATCCAATTGTTTATTGATTTAATTAATTAATTAAAATATTTTCAATAACCGGTTTTAATAAGGCCAATTTTCCTCGTGACATTTCTTGATTAATCCTAAATGCGATTTTTTAAAACATTTCTTAACCACTTAATAGAGTGAAATAACAATTAAATTATATGTGCATTAGTTAATTTTGTTCAATTTGTTTGCATTTTTAAATCGCTTCATGGTTCAGAAAGGTACTAGCGTGACGTTGGGCATGTCTGCTAAGGAACATAAGTTTATGGTTAATAAAATTTTATTATTGTATTCGAGGATAAATAATGTAATTGCAGATTCACGTATTTATTTGAAAATATTTTTATTTTTTATTTGTGCACAATTTATTATATTTATTTTTATTGTTTAAATATTACTCGTAACTCCACCGTTCTATTTTCAACTTGTCTGTAAAAATAGAAACATGAACAAATAAACAAGGTGTCCACAGTTATCATTCGAAACTTATTGCGCTTTATAGTAAATCACTTTAATATTAGTATCAATTTTTCTTATCGACCTGTTCCATTGTATTTTTTAATAGATTAGTTTTTTATGCGTTGCGAATGTTTTTTTCCTCCACAAACAAATGTAGCCATTAGTTTCATTTTTTGACGCAAAAGTTGTTTTGTATTTTAATAAAAACCAATTTTATAGGATACGCCGATTAAACAACAAATTTCAGGGAGAACATTGTTGCCTTGGAATTCGTTTTAAACGATGCGCTCGTTTTCATGCACGGGCGCTTTTCATTTTTAAAAACATTATTTAGTCGTCAATGTCGCTAAGTTTTCTCGAAGTTATTTTATCTGATATTTAGTACAGTATTACAATAATAACTCAGTATATTTTTAGTTTTTTTAAATTTCATAATAACATTGAATTATGAATTATTTTCTACAACTATTTTTTTTTATTTAAGCAACTTCAAATAATTTGAATCTTTCGAGAATGGAACTAAAAGTCGAGAATTAAAAATTGCTTGAACTTGATTATAGGATAATCGTGCACTTGAAACAACCTTCACAAAATGAATTTTAAATGACTTTATTGAAGTCTCATGAAGGTTATCCATATGGGGCGAACGATCATGTAAAAACTTTAATGTTTATTCTTGATAATTTTTGGTTTTTTTTCTGAAATAATTATATAGATATTATAGTTGCCCGGTAAAGAAATAAAATTCCCTAAATTTTTTTCATTTTCCATTGTATACGTTGTTTTTTTTAAATATATCGTTTAGCTAAGCCATTAGTTGCAGGATGTCTAGGTGCTTTAATAAACTTTTGAATAATGCCATTACAATTACAAAACGACTTAAAATTTGACTTTGAAATTAGAAGCAGGTATCTGATGCAATTATGTCTGGAAATCCATGACGTGAAAATATATTTAATAGGAGTAGAATTGTGTCTTTTGAAATAAGTGGTTCTTTACTAATGCAAACTTTCGGACATTTTCATTTTGATTCTGGATCTCTAAGAACTTTTTCACAATAAGTATTATTAACTTTATATATAAATGTCGTAAATCAGTTTCCACAAAATAATATTATGGAGATATCTTTATTAACATATTTTATTTTTCAAACCTCTAATGGATTTATAAAGTTTTACTTTTACTACTTACGTTTTACTGTATTTCTTTAATTACTTTTTAAAACTCTAGTGTCGTTATAGTCCTAGTTTATATTTTTAAAGTAAAATCTATATATTTTTTAGTACATTTTGAAACTTTTAGTATAATTATATTCTAGCATTATTTACTGTAGGGTTTTTCTATAAAAAAATCTATATTTTGTTAGTTCATTTTCAAACCACTGGTATTTTTATACCCTTACAGTGTTATTCATAATCGAAGACTAACGTAGGTCTAGTTAGACCGTCATAAGTAGTTGTCAAAAGAATTATAACCTCAAAATTTAGTATTTACGCGGATGAGCGAGATTTCGTTAGTCTTCGATTATGAATAACTCTGTTAGATTTTAGTACTATACGAGCAAATATAACCCTTTTTCGAAAAGATTACAAGTATGGACTTTTTAAAAGGGCGGCAAGTTTTGTCCAAGCTTGGATATCTCTTCAAGCCTATGTTTTTAATTATTTCATTCATTTATAACATTTTACAAATATAGAAAGTGTTTTAAGACAATACAAAGTAAATAGAAATAAACAGAATATTGCCAGGTGACACAAGGAAAACAATCTCATTTAATCAAGCGCCCGACAATAACAACGAGGATGAGAAGGCCACAGGTCGATCGTATTGGCAAAACATGGTTTTGAAATGATTTCTATCTACACATATCTAAATGCTCTTTAAGTCCAGTATCTATCAATTTTACAAATACTTTACATGTTTTCGTTAAAATGAGAATGCATCCGTCGGTTTGGAACTTAATAGCTTAATTAATAGAATTAATTGAGGAGACTTATAAGACCTTTCTCATTAGATTGATTAGAATCGCATCAGGTCCAAGCGATTTCTTGGTTTGTAATGCCCTATATAGTTCTTTGGTAGTAATTGATTAGTGAAAATGTTCATCAAGTAGCGATAAGAGCCACCTTGATTTTATCTTTAACCCATTCTTCTTTTTTTCTAAGCTTACGTTTTCTAGTTTATGCTATAATCCGGCTCGAAGGACCAATATTTAATTCAACTTTTTATTTCCCCTAGTGGGTTGTCTTGGGGGAATAAAATATAAAAACATTGTACTGTAGTACAACTGGTACTACTACTATTATTACTGTTGGTCTTCCTACTAATACTACAAGTTGTATTGATTTTCCCAGCACCTTAATTACTATATTATTCCAGATAAGACCACAACTCAATCATGGCGAAACCGGAATCCGATCGAGAGAGCGACGACCAAACTAAAACCAAACCTTCAAGCAAAAGTACCTTCACAGGTATGACCATGAAGGAGAAGTACAGATATGTGATAGACAACATAACTGTTGAGCCTATGGTGGCTTGCTACATCATGCCCTGCGTCTTCGCAAGCTTGGCAACCCAGAACCTGGCGATTGAGAAAGCTTGCAGGGTCAACTTAGGATACTCGGAGTACATCTGCGACGCATTGAGCAGGCGCCAGACGGAGAACTTCACCCATCAAGAGGCCGAAGTTCAACATCTGGTGGCAGAGATGGGCGTCTGGAAAACCATCCTCCAAAGCGCCTTACCATCGCTTCTCATCATGTTCGTGGGTTCTTGGAGCGATCGCTGGGGAATGAGGAAGCCTTGTATGCTTTTCCCCATCGTCGGCGAATTCCTCACAGTGATGGCTCTCATGCTGGCCAGGTACTTCTTCTACGAAACCCCCATGGAAATTGTGGGCTTCATAGAGGGTTTCTTTCCAGCCATCACGGGGGGCTGGTTCACCATGTTCATGGGCGTCTTCAGCTACATAGGTGACGTCACTTCCGTGGAAGACAGGACCCTGAGGATCGGGATTGTCAACGTATTTTGCTCCGTCGGAATCCCCATAGGATTGGCTCTGAGTGGTATTGCCTATAGAGCCATCGGCTTCTACGGGGTGTTCTCCATAAGTGCCATTATGTACATAATTGCGTTCTTCTATTGCTACTTTTACGTGGAAGAGTCTAAAGTCATCAAATCGCCTATGGAGCACAAAGGAGTGTGTGCTTTTACCAGAGACTTCTTTAATTTGGCGCATGTCCTCGAGACGTTCAAGGTTGCTTTCAAACAAGGGGAGAACAACAGGAAGAAGAAGGTTCTTTTGTTGATGCTGGTGGTGATGGTGGTTATTGGTCCAATGCATGGTAGGTCGTTTTTCTTGCATCCCATGTTTTCACAACTCTGTTTTTTTGAACTAATGTTGTTTCTTTAAATTTTAAGGTGAAATGGTGGTAATGTACTTGTTCACCAGATTCAGGTTCAATTGGGATGAAGTGGATTTCAGCATCTATTCTACCTATAATATGGTCACGAGCTTAATAGGTCAGAACCATAAGTTTTGCAAAGAAGTTTAACTACTATTGAAGAAATGTTATGTATTACTTTTAGGTACTGGAATCTCCGTTTGCCTTTTCAGCCAAACTATGAAGATCGACGATGCTATCATTGGTGTTATTTCGAGCATGAGTAAAGTTTTATCCAGTTTTGTGTACGCATTCGCTCAGACTGCTGTTGTGTTTTATTTAGGTAAGAAACTTAACTTGTCTAAAGAAAACTTTTAAATATTTATATCCAATGGTGTTTTAGGATCTCTTGTGGAAGTGTTTAACGGAACATCCTTCATAGCCATGCGATCCATAGCTTCCAAACTAGTCCCAGCCGATGAGTTGGGCAAAGTCATGTCTCTTTTTGGAGTTTGCGAAGCCTTAATGCCATTAGTTTATGGGCCTATGTACAGTACCACTTACAGATTAACCATGGAAAGTATGCCTGGAGCCTTCTTATTACTCGGAGGTGCACTTACCATCCCTGCCGTTATCATATTCTTGTAAGTCATAATAGACTATTCTTTTTTCCTATGACCCTTTGACATTATCATTAATTAGTTGAATTAACATTAATTTTATTTATGGTGAAGTTGGATGTACATTCAACACAAGAAGGAGAAAAGTCTTCCTGGTATTCAAAATATGGATTTGGACTTGGAGAAGGAGGCCCATAAACCAGAGTCGAAGGAGAAAGAAGCGTCGAATGTTAGTTCCTTAAAGGGCGTGGAAAACGAAGCTTTCCAACCAGAGAAAGACAATGATGTGCACAATTCACACAAACTATAGTAAACGTCATGTGATAACAATTTATGTGTTAGATAATCAGTATGCGTAAGCAGTGATTGTTGACGGCAGGTATGCGCGAAAACGTTTTACATAGCAGTACTTACAATAAATCGCATGTCTGTGATAGCTATTGACTGTCAATGTAGGTGACGATGCAGGCAGAAAGTGAAAAGTATTTTCTTACTAGTTTGTAATATTATGTATTAAACCTACGATAATTTTATATATTAGCAGATGTGTATAACAAATTAATAAAATTACGACTTGTTATGATATATGTTTATCGTATACATTTTCATTATTTTTTTCAATATCCCTATTATTTATTGTTGGTTATTTAGTAGGAAAAAATAATATTTCTTTTTCTGTTTTGGAGTTTACACCAGAATTTTGAGAAACTGTTCAATATTAAAGAAAGAACGATGAAAGAATAAGAGAATTGGCAACCATATTCGCATTGAAGGATTTTGTTACATAACGTTTTAGCGTTGAATGCTTTTAGTCTGGGCTAATTAGTATAATAACTTAAAAACGTTATGTGCTTAAAACTTTCATAACTTATTTTTATCAAAGAAAGTTAAAGCTCTATTTTTATATTATTTACTTCGACTTTTGCTTAATAAATGATGTAGTACATAAAATTATTAATATTGAACTTACAAATAATAATATTTTGTTTTTCTTTTGTCTTTCTTGGGATATCCTGTCCGTTGTTATTAGTAAAACACCTTAAGTACATATGATTTTATTGAAGTTGGAATGGTTTCCAGGCCTGACGCGTTTCGCGATTGCTATCGCATCCTCAGAGGCAAAATTATAATATAATTAATTACAGTTTCCATACATAAGCAATAATAAATGAAAAATTCCTACATCATATTATGGCTAAACTTATAATTATTAGGGTGACGATAGCAACGGTTTCCAGCAACGGTTTGAAACTTCGCTAACCCGAGCGCATATTCTCGAACCTTAGATAGGGAAAACAGTAATAAAGTACATTTTCGCTGAAAATTCTAAATAGTAACACTGAATTTTATTTGTCAAGTATAGAAAAGTTTAATATTTTCATCATTTTTAATAGAAAATCTCTAACATGAAAAATTTTAAATTAATGATTAATATCCAAACTATACCCCTATATCTTCTAAACTATCCCACCTTTGTTCACCAAACCAAAAGGGCCTTATTTCAAATTCATTAGAAAATCATAATCCCGCGTCAAATTTCCTCGACATCCTTTAGGACCGCCGCCATAAGGACTTTTTCCCCGATTTTTGTGTATAGTTGAGGACAATGACTTAAAAACGGCCCTATATCTTCTAAACTATCCTACCTTTGTTTACCAAACCAAAAGGACCTTATTTTAAATTCATTGGGTAATCATAATCCTGTATCAAATTTGCTCGACATCCTTCAGGAGCGCCCCCATAAGGACTTTTTCATCGATTTTTGTGTATGGTTGAGGACAATGACTTCAAAACGGCACTATATCTTCTAAACTATCCTACCTTTGTTCACCAAACCAAAAGGACCTTATTTTACATTCATTGGGAAATCATAATCCTGCGTCAAATTTGCCCGACATCCTTCAGGAGCGCCCCCATAAGGGCTTTTTCATCGATTTTTGTGTATTGTTGAGGACAATAATTTCAAGACGGCCCTATATCTTCCAAACTATCCAACATTTGTTCAATGCCGAAAATAATCTCTTTATTTCGTCGGAAATGATATTCCAGTATCAAGTTTGCTCAACATTTTTCAGGAGCGCTGAAATTAGACCATTTATTTAATTTTTTGTATAGTAGAAAATAACGTCAAAAAAACCTAGTATTGTATAAACTAGTCGACTTTTGTATAATACACTAAAAGAGCTTTTGATTAAGTTTATTAAAAAAAGACATTTCAGCATTTAATTTGCTTGATATATTTCCAGAAATATAACCATTTCCTAAGTTTTTTTTAAATAGTGGAAGACAATAATATCAAAAAGACCCAGTATTTTATAAACTATTCGACCCAGTATTTTCTTCTACGTCCAGGGTTTCAACTACCTTAATCCCAGGTACATATATATTTATGTGACAATTATTGAAGATATTATCATACAGTTTAACTCATAATATGTAGCAAAAAAGTAAAAAATTGTAATACAGTCTAATGAAAATAGAATTTAAATAAAGAAGAAAAAAGGACATCAACTACTAACTTTTAGTTATCTATTAAAAAGTTTATACATTCTTGTCGTCGTAGTAACCTATAGTTGCTAAAGTGCTGGATTTCAGTGCTAGGGGTTGTAGGTTCGTTCCCCACCAAGGCGATGATTTTTCTGATTAGGAAAAAATGTAATTCATCGTCCGGAAGCGATGTGAGGCCCGTATGTTGCAGGTATAATTCAACGCACGTTAAAGAACACAATTACCAGGTTGAAATCATGGCATTGGCTAAATTTCCAGAAGTCGTGATCCTAATCTCTGGCATCGGTGATTGAAGGTCGGAAATAGGACGATGCTAATAAATGAGTAAAAAAAAAGTTTATATATTTCTAATGTGCTCGAAGAACAGGTCTGCTAGTAAACTATAAACTTTTATGTTTCTCAGAATTTTCCTAATAAGTACATAGTTTCACTGCGCAGAATTTCAACGCGCGCCTCCACCAATTGTGAACGTTCCCCAGTATGTAAGGTCATTTAATTCTTTACACGACTAGAGGACCGATGGCGACGGCAAATTTGTCGCCGCCAATGTGTAACTCAAATCA
>JAWQRP010004205.1:0-12212 GCA_033557875.1 Quadriops clusia | reverse complement strand
CAAGAATTAAAGAACACCTAACAAGAAATACCACATCAAATTTTGGAAAACATATTCAAGAACATTTTCACAAATTTGATAAAAATACAACAGAACTTCTTCACCACCTAAATAAAGGAGCTAAACTAAGTTTATTAGAAGCAATGGAAATTCATCGTTTAAAAAAACAACATATCCATTGTTTAAATGAACAGTTGCTAATTGAGTTCACTCCGTTATTTACATCAATTATTTAATTAATATGACATTTTAATATTTTCATATAAAATTAATATTGTAAGTAGCAATTAGTAATATTTTATTTCTACATGTATTTAATATCTCATGTTTTTGTAGTTAACACCTGATGATGGGTATATAACCCGAAATCGGTTGTGTTTTTTAAATAATAAATAGTTGAAGTACAAAATACTTATATCATTATATTAGTAAAACAACTAAATGGGTTCAAATCAAGAAAATAACTAAATATTGAGACACTAAGTATAAAGATATTAAAGATTTGAAAATTAGCTAAAGAAAACTGGGCTATTAAGGCACCAAATATTAAGACACTAAACACTTGGAAAATAATCGAAAGAAACCTAAGACACTAAAGATTTAAAAATAAGCTAAAGATACCTAAGGCTATATTAAAAAAACCTGGGCTATTGAGGCACTAAATATTAAGGCAATAGAGGTTTAAAAATAATCGTAAAAAACCTAAGGCTATTAAAGACACAAAAGGTTTGATAATAAGCTAAAGAAACCTCGGCTCTTAAGGCACTAAATGTTAAGACACTAAATATTAAGACACTAAAGATATGAAAATAATCGAAAGAAACCTAATGTTATTAAGATACTAAAGATTTAAAAATAACTTAAAGAAACCTGGGCTAATGAGACATTCAATATTAAGACACTAAAGGTTTGAAAATAAGCTAAAGAAACCTGGGCTATTAAGGCACTAAATGTTAAGACACTAGATGTTAAGACACTAAATGTTAAGACACTAAATATTAACACACTAAAGAATTGGAAATAATCGAAATAAACCAAAGGCTGTTAAAACACTTAAGTTTATAAATAATAATAAAAAAAAACGCTATTAAGGCACTAAAGATTTAAAAGCAAATAAAAGAAGCCTAAGACTATTAAAAATCCTGGGCTATTAAGGCACTAAATATTAAGATACTAAAGGTTTGAAACTAATGGAAAAAACCTAAGGCTATTTAAATACTAAAGAGTTGAAAATTAGCTGAAGAAATCTGGGCTATTAAGGCACTAAATACTAAGACACAAAGGTTTGAAAATAATCGAAAAAAACCCAAAGCTATTAAAATACTAAAGGGTTGAAAATAAGCTAAAGAAATCTGAGCTATTAAGACACTAAAAGTTTAAAAATAATAATAAGAATCCTAAATAGTAATAAATAGTACTCTGCAAGAAAATATACATAGTCATAGTTTCCTTTTTGTGTAAAAACATGGGTCATCATTAAAATATTGCATTCATTTGCTTGCTACTTGAATATGTACTAGGAAGCTTAACTACATAATTATTATTTATTTAAATTTATAAGTTGAACAACTAAAAGGTTTTCCTCCTTATAAACTCAGGTTCACAGACTGTGAATTTAATGATGAACCGCGTTTTTAAATACCTTTATCATTTTTTATTACTATTATTATCATTTTAATAATTATTATTTCATTATTATCATTGTTTTATTATTATCATATATATTTTTTATTTATTATTTATTTATATCGTTAATTTATTATTGTTACAAAATTTGTTATTAATTATTATTCATTAGTTTCTTCATTATTTTTGGTAAGAAATTTTATGAGTAAAATCACAAGTGCATGATTGTAGAATTTAAATTTAAACAAAGAAAATTTTAAAATTGTGGAAGGTAATCTAACGAAATGAGGGAATCATGAAAATGAAGACAGATTTTAAAAAATATGTAACTAAATAAATGATAAAATTATAACAGAATAATAAATAAATAAATAATAAAAATATATAAAATACATACAAGAAATATACTGTATCGTTAAAATAACAGTAATAATAACGTGTAGTTTCAGCTCGTTCATTTAGAACATCCTGTAGAAACAAAATTCAACGCATTATTCATACATCAAGGGTAGCCATGCTTTTTATCCCAACATTTTTAACAAACTTTTTTTTATGAAAATCAACATTTTCCTTACCTCCAAATAGCTCAGCATGGGCCCCAGGTTGTCAGCTTTCGATTTCCACACTTTTCCACGGAAAAAACACAGATTTTCTCAACATTTTCTCGAAAAATCCAGAAGAAGAAAAAACGCGACTACGCGATAGTTTGAAAAGCCAACTGCGATCGGCAATTGTTGAACCCGATAGGGATTTGGCAAAAAGGGTGCCAACTGCTATTTCACACCAAATGTGACTAAATGCGAAATGTCATTACCAACGATTTTATTACGTACTAAACAAACTTTACATTTTCTCAAATTTCGAAATTAAAGATGAGTTTGCGCGTAAATTGGGATAATATTCTAAAACTATAGGCTTTGCTTGTTTGACTTTTGCCGCGAAATCACCCCTAGCGATAATAATTTAGGAATTATGCTTGATTGAAATTTATGTTAGTTATAGGATAACGCAGGGAGGATTTCGGCGCGAAATTTAAATATTTGTATAGAAAGTACTGAAATATTATTCATTTATTTATAATAATATTATGTTTTTATAATAACATGATGTTTTTATAATAATATGATGTTTGTATAATAATATGATGTTTTTCTAATAATATGATATTTTTATAATATTATGATGTATTTATAATATTATGATGTTTTTATAATAAATATGGAATTTCTGTTTATGTAAATATACGAGAAAGTAACAACAAATAAAGCACGCCACTTAAATGAAATAAATAATAGCGATTGTGCGACCGTCACGATCTTATGAAGTATTTTTTCTTTAATAATAAGCTAATTATTCCTCGTCGGGCTAACGAGCCCGTCTTACCTAAACTTGGGCTCTCTTTAACAAATTCAATTATTGCAAGAAACAATGCCCACAAAGGGTCATTAGGAACCCATAGTGCAATAAAGAGAGCCGATTGCCTAACGTGTCGTCTTCTTGAACAAATTCTTCATTCATTTTGTTCACTGGGCTGTTGGACACGATGGCACAACTGAAGAGATATTTGTATATGTGGTAAAAACGTGGTTTTACACATGTCGAATTAGGCTTTGTCTTTCTTACGTATTCGCGGACAAATCGTCGTAAAACAAGCCATAAAAATTTTTGTTTTTTTTACATTTTTTTTATTTGCTCGTTGCCGCGTTATTGGGAAATGATTGATGCTGATGCAAAGTCTTTCATTTCTTCTATTCTTATGAGTCAAAGAGCTGTTGCGGAGGTTCCGCTGGAGGAAAACGGGGCGCCGGAAATCGGGGTCAAGAACAGAGAGAGAAGTTAATTGAACAATACTTACTTTTTTCTCGAATTTTTCACGGCATAATTGCTGTAAAATTGCGTTTGTAATTTTTTTTTGTACACAAACAAGTTGTATTTTTAAATAAAGTTATACTCTTAAAGTTATATTCTTAAATAAAATTTTATTCTGTTATTTACTATCAATTCAATTACTTTTACCTTAATCACAAAAGGATACACCAGGATTAAGACAAGAGAGGATCACACCAGAATTACCTCGCTAAAGTCAAACAAAATTTTATTGAATTGTTGAATAAGATACAAACGAAAGCGCCATTACATAAATTAATTTTGTCCGAATTCAGAAACAGAAATAACTTGCTGGAAAACAGATGTCTATCTCTTAAGAATCCGATCTCTACATATTATTACAATAAATGAAAACCTAGCCTATAATACATTGCTTATATGTTCAAAATTCATGTAGCAATAAAGTTGAAACAGCCTTAATTATCTGAACTAATTTAAAATTTATTCTTATACACAATAAACGTTCTTTTTTCGAAAACATGTCTCTTTCTTCGATAAGATGTCTCTTACTTTGATAAGATGTCTCTTACTTTGATAAGATGTCTCTTACTTTGATAAGATGTCTCTTACTTCGATTAGATGTCTCTTATTTCGATAACATGTCTCTTTCTTTGATAACATGTCTTTTACTTCTCCCCGCCTCTTTCTTTGCTCTTTTCTGAAGAGCCTTCTTTCGCGTCTCCGCCAGCGCCTTCGTCAGTCTCTGCCCATTTCCCATCGTAAGCTTCTCTGTCAACGTACTTATCGCTAGTATAATCGTCTCTGTCCTCTCCCTCGGAAAGAGGCCCCTCGTGCCGCACAGGCTCGCCTTCGCCATCGATGTACTTATTAATCTTCTCCTTCTCTGCGTTAACCTTCTTCATAGGCTCGGGCGAATCCCGACTACTGTACGATCGGCTCCGATCTCGAGATCGACTCCTATCGTATCTCCGATCCCGATAATCTCGGTACCCGGCCCCCCTTTGGAACCGGCCTCTAGGCCTCCTCGGCCCGCGATTATTATAATTATAAGGTCGACCTCCGCCTCCGCCTCGACCTCCTCTGTAATCCCTGTCGTACCTAGTGTCCCTATTGTAATAGTTTCCTCTTCCTCTCGGATGGTTAGTTCTCGGATTCTGAAATCTGGGCTTGTAGTAAGTGCCCCTATCGTTGAACCGGCCTCGGAAGTTGCCCCGGCGGTAGCGAGTACGCCTTTCTCCGGAATAGCTTCTCGATCGAGAACGACTCCGGGAATAGTAAGAACCGGATCGGGAGCGAGATCGGCTGTAGTACGATCTCGATCGGCTTCTGTAGCTTCTCGATCGAGATCGGGATCCGCTGGAGGAGCGGGACCGAGAGCGACTGTATTTGCCGCCGGATCGTGAGCGACGGCGCGGTGACCTGCTGCCTGATCGGGGGCGGCCAGGAGGTTCTGGGGGCTTGCGACCTGGATTACAAGGTAAAAGTCAGATCTGTACCACTAGTCACGGTTTTTTTAAATAATTTTTATTTTATATTCTGCATCTTGAGGTTTAGTCCGAAAAAAACAAAAATGTTAATTTTAATTTTGTTTTCTTCTCGACCAATTACATATATTTAGGCATGTTAATTTTCTTTGGAATTTTGGTCTAATAATACTAACTCATCAAATCTTTTTAAATTATGTGTCCGGACGTTTCGAGGCGTGGTAATTGACTCCACCTTTCGTATGTACTAAAATCTTAAAAGAATCCACTGACAAAATGTTTCTTTACAGAATGAACTTAATTTGAAGAATTTTTTATATTCGCTGAAGAAGAGACAAACCATGCCTCGAAACGTCCGGACAATAAATAATATAAAAAGATTCCATTGAGTTAGTATTATTAGACCAAAATTCCAAAGAAAATTAACATGTCTAAAATCTTTAATGTTCCATGACTTTATTAATCTAAATAATAGATTAATAAAGCCATGGAACATTAACGTTTTTCGGACTAAACCCCAAGATGCAACATTTAAAATAAATTAGGTCCAAGAAAATTGTATCAATCTAAAAAATTTTAAATTACGATGGAGGTATCTATCTATCTTTAAACTTTAGTTACTTTTTTCTAGTTAAACATTGAGAGAAATTTACAAAATAAACAAAGAAACTCAAATTTAGTTTATATAGATGCTTATAAAAACACACTATCCTATTGTGAATTGTGTATTTAACAAGCAACGTTTGGCACAATGTCATTATCAAGTCAAAAAAAACAATAACTATTTATATAAATATTTAAATTATTTGTATAAATATTTAAATTATTTGTATAAATAGCAAGAATGTACGATATCATTAATTTAATTTCTAAATTTATTTTTCCTTTGACCTTTTATATTTATATATTTATTTTATATATTTTATATACTTATATATTTATATATTTTATATATTTATACATTTTTTGACTTCTAAACCGAAGAACTAAAATAATAAATAATTAAATATAAAAGGTCAAAGAAAAAAAAAATTAGAACTGAAATTAATAACATTGTACATTCTTGATAATTATACAAATAATTATTGTTTTTTTACCTTGATAAAGACCAACGCATTGTGCCGAACATTGCTTGTTAAATACACAATTTATAAGACGATAGTGCATTTGCATAAACACCTATATTAATTAAAACCTCTTTACATGGACATCACCAAACAAATTTACTTACTCGTGCAAAAAATAGGTTGGTGATGAAATAATATAGGATGGAAGTGATTGAAATATACATATTTCTTTTAACCCTTCAAGTCGTTTAAATACTATTCAAAATTTATACTTATATAGTAGATGATACTTCATATAAGTCGACAATACTTCATATAAATTTTCCATTTCTTATAATTTTTTTTTAAACAATAATTAAGGGTTAATAACCAATGTATTTGTTAGTAGGGAAAAGTTTAGTTAAATCAACAAGATACTCAGCGTTTTGATAAGTGTCAAAATGATATGAATTATGCAAGACAGTTAAGTAAATCCTTCATGAAACAATATGAGTTGGATGAAAGCAAACAATATTTTTTGCATGCAATGGCATGGGCATAAAAGATCCATATGGCTTTGATGTTACGATATAAAAATAAATATAATACTTTATTATTATATTATTTATACTGAACATGAAATTTGTATTAACTAATAATTTATCTTTGCTAATAACAACTGATCAGTATATGCAACCAGGTACGTACTGTGCAGTATAGGCAACCAAGTATCCATATACTTCCAACATAATTAAAATTTACTGAGCAGTATAGGCAACCAGTACTTCAACTAATTAATATTCAAATAATTAAAATTCAAATGATTAAAATTTAAATAATTAAAATCTAAATAATTAAAATTCAAATAACTAAAATTTAAATACTTAAAATTTAAATAATTAAAATTTTTATATCGAACAGATTCTAACATCCCCTTTAGAGTTAATTCAATTTCACCCTGTTTAAGTAAAGCCACAAACTTTAATTATTTAATATCCATACTATTAGTCTAGGCATGCTAAGTAGGTTAAAATAAACTACTCTAAAAACCATGCAAAGACGTGGCGATTGATCATCGTCAATCAACCATAGGGAACTTTTAGTACCTGTGTGGGATTTAGGTGGCACACCTGGAGGAAGAGGGGGGTCATCACCGTGAATTCTGATGTCCTTCGGAGGCGTCATTAGCCTGAAGTTTCCGAACTTGTCCAAGACAACCTGTCCAGGCGGGATAATCGGCTTTGGCATAATAATCGGGGCTGGGACCTTAGGCTTCTTAATGTCCATGTCCGATTTCTTCGGAGTCGGCTCCTTCATCGCCATCGCCTTTCTCACGCTGACATTCTTGTCGACAGGCAAAGGAATTGATTTCTTAGCTGGCGATTCTTCCCTATCGCCATTTTTGTTAGATCGGCCTTTGCTGGACTCCGGCATCGGATCGTCAACCCATTCTTCCCGGTCGGGCTTGCGCTTAAATCGGGAACTTCCCGCTGTCGAGGCGACTTGCATTTTCCACTTTGTGGGGGCGCCACTGGCCGTGGCGCTCGCTGTAGCTTCGGCGACTGCTTGTCGAGCTTTTTGTTCTCGGGTTGGCGATGGGGAATCCATGGCAATCGATCTTTTTGGGCTCTCGCTTAGCTCACTCCTAATGGTTAAGAAAAACGAATCTTGTCATTCATTCTTTTTTTGTGGACATAGATTGAAAGCTATCTACAATGTATATATATATATCTTCAATGTATACATATATATCTACAATGTATATACATCTTCAATGTATATATATTTACAATGTATATATATCTTCAATGTATATATATATATCTATAATGTATATCTATGAAATAACATAAATAATAAATTGGATCTCTTTTTTTTTAGAGAACGAAGTATGTTGTTATATTTTATGAAAGAGCACAGGCAAACAAATCGTTCTTAAGATATGATTGTCTAATTATATGTAGAAATTATAGTTGTAAATAGACTAGTTTTAAAATCTGTTAAATCCGGTTATCTGTGCTAAATAATAGCAAGACACAATAGGAGAGACGAGTTAGTCAAATTGATGTTAAAAACAATATGTAATTTTTTATACCAAATATATTCAATATTTTCATTGTAGCTTTGAAATACATAAAATTTATGTACAGTTTTACCTATAAATCGAAGACGCTGAGGGACCATTTTATCCAAAAAAAGCCATTGTTCTCTCATAATATTCAGAATACGAACACTGTAATGCATAATCCTCAGAGGACAAGCCTGACTATTTTAGGACATTGTTTAAATCACATTTGGTTTAAGTCCAAGATTATAAAAAATATCAATAAATATGTATAACATAAATCGTTTTTCTCGCATCCAATCCTCCAATTACGTTATTATTTTTGGATATGGAGTTTCTTATAGCCCTACAACAGTTGTATCAATGAAAACCTGGTCTTACCCGTACCTTAAGAACTTACATAACTTAATTACTAGACAAAGAACGACATTATTATACATTATACTTATTTAATACATTTTACTTATTTAATACATTTTATCTATTTAATACATTTTATTTATTTAATGCATTTTACTTATTGTGCCTTGCTATATTTTTATTTATATATATATTTCAGTTCAAGTATTTTTAATATTTTTTTAAACATAGAGTTACGAGGTGATTACAATATGACAAAATTTAAATACATTAAACAAAAGGCATTCTTGCACTTTACTTACGTTATATAACGTAATATATCATCATTTGAGTTTTATACGTGGAGTTTACAAAAAAACACATTGTACTTATCCAATTTAAAATAGTAAATTTGAAATTGGATGATGATTTTGAACTTTACGAATTTTTTAAGGGTTATACCTGAAATAATGCAATTTGCTGAAATGAGTTTAAGAAAACATATTAGGAAATGCTTTCGTTATGAACATAAACAAGAAGCAAGCATATAAGATTAAACGTTAATTTTCCATATTAATTATGTTTAATTTTCCATTTAAAATCTCATCTAATTTCCTATTTAAAATCTCATCTAATTTTCCATTTAAAATCTCATCTAATTTTTCATTTTCGAATGTATTTTAAAAGCATTTCGTCTATGTTTTCCTAGCAACAAAACATCAAAAGTAGCAAAACTTCGGGAAATAAAAATAACAATTACTCACCTCTTTGATTCCTTTTCAAGAGCATAATAAGCATTCAATTTAGATTCCAACTCTTCCAAATCCGGCAAACTATCCAAAAATCTGTAAATAATACATCGATTTAAACAAATAAATAAAAATTATTAATAAAAAAAATTTAATAAAAAAAATATGAAAAAAGATTTTAAAAGAAAATTATTAAAAAGAATAAAAACAATCATTAAAAAAAAATAATAAAAAAAATCATTAAAAAAATAATAAAAACAATTATTAAAAAAAATAATAAAAACAATTATTTAAAAAAATAATAAAAACAATTATTAAAAAAAAATAAAAACAATTATTAAAAAAATAATAAACAATTATTAAAACAAATAAAAACAATTATTAAAAAAAATACAAACAATTATGACAGAAAAAAAATACAAACAATTATTAACAAAAATAATAAATTGATATTGATGTTAAAAAAATATTAAAAACATTATTTAAAAAAAATGACGAAAATGAATACAAAAAATTATTAAAATATTAAAAAAAGTTTATATTCCACAAAGAAAAATCACTCACCGTTTACTGTATCCCTTGCTGAGTAAATACTCATCATCATCGGAATTAAGCCCATGCTTCTTGCCCCGTTTCTCCTTGTCTTTCAACCCCAACTCTTTCTTAAGCAATTCGTAATCGTCAAGCTTTCGCCGCAGCTTCTTGTCCTTGCGCTTCTTCTTGCTCTCGCGCTTGTTCTTTTTCTCCTTCTTCTTCTTTTTCTTTTTCTCCTCGCCCCGCTTCTCCTTCTTCCACTTAGCGCTTTCCTCTAAAAATTTCCTTACCTTTTCCTCGTAATCAGAGTCGCCTCCTTTGGACTGTTCCAAGAATGCCCGAACTTTAGCTTCGTAGTTGTCCGGCTCGACTTTCGAAGTCTCCGGCTGTTGTTCAAATGGTTTGTTAAACTGGTACGATTCGGGTCGATCGTGAGTAGGGTCCATAAGAGCCATCCGTTTGCTTAACGGAGAAAGAGAACTTTGTTTCTCTCGGCGGTGAGAACGGGATCGTCGCTTCTTACGTTTCTTGAAGTCGGAATCGCCGGAACTGCTACTCGAATCGCTCGAACTCGAACTAGAGCTGCTGGAACTTTCGTTACTTCCGGAGGAACTCGAACTGGAACTCGAACTAGATCGGTGGCGGTTTTTGCGCTTCTTGCTCTTCTTCTTCTTTTTCTTGTCCTTCTTTTCGTCTTCCTCATTCTTAATCAACTGCTTCAACGAATCGTTCAAATCCGAAGCCTTCGTGCTGCCGATCGTCGGCAAATTCAACTCGGGAACTTCAATGGGCTTCGACCCTTGCGCTTTGTTCTTCAAATATTCCAAAGAATTCTGAGCCTCCTCGTGGTACGGAATGATCGTCAAACAGCTCTGGTAAGCTTTCCGAGCTTCATCTATTTTATTCTCTTCCTCGAAGCTCCTCCCGAGGGCCACCAAAGTCTCCCCCATATACTTACGAGCATTGGCGTGACTAGGGTTCAGTTTGAGAGCCGTTTCGAAGTCTTCGATGGCCTTTTGGAAATTACCACTATTCGCGTACAAAGCGCCTCGGGCCACTAAACCTTCCACGTTTTTCGGATCAATGTTCAGTGCTTTGTTCAAACATTGGAACGCTTCCGTGTGCCTCCCGGCTTTGAAGTGATCGATACCATCGGCAACGTTACTATAAGCCCATTTGCTCGCTTGCTGTTGGCGCAATTCTGAAGCGTATTCGTTTTCCGGGAACCTTCCTCTGAAAGAAAAGAAATTACCACTTACTTTCTTACTACAGTTCGTTTATAATCATTATTTTAATTTTACAAATATTTATATATTTAAAAGTATTAGATTATATATTATTTTATAAGTATTAGATTATATATTATTTTATATATATAGATTATGTATTAACGATGACTTTTTTAATTACCAATTTACATGTTATATTGGTGAGACTGTAAAAATACGTTTTATTTTAATTTCTTTGTTTCAAAGGTATATTATACAACATCAAATGTGATTAAACCACATATAAATACTAAGGTACACGATATTACTACAGTATTGTTGTGTCTCCACTTGTACAAGTGCACCAATTACGCAACCTTATCTTATCTCGATTCGTACGTGAAGGTATTATACAAATTGCTCGTATGTGGAGCATATGCAGGATTGTTAATTAAATTATGCAGTTGCATTTATTATTATTTAAAAGTAAATATTACCTTTGTGTGGAAATATGGTGTATGTTGTAAATGTTTTCTTGGCTACGAATTTAATATACATTTATAATTTAAAATAATTATTTATAATTTTAAATAATGATGTTATTTATGGTTTAGTCAGAAATATCTAATTTTGTCATATTTAATCATCTGTTTGCTTTTCATTGTTGTTTAACTTGTTCAGTTTATGTATTTACTTTGTACTTAAGTTTGCAAAATTTACCTTTAATTTATTAATTTATTTAACTGCAACCTCCACATATATTTTTCTATAACGTTCTATAACATTGCAAGTAAGATAATCTCACCGTCCTCCCTTAAACTATTAGTTTAAAATGTTTTCTGTGTGTGTTGTCTAGTTCATTATTTAAGTTAAACATATATTCTATTCTAATCTATAAACATTATTATTTAAACTTCAATTTGTTCATTTTTAAGCAAATAATAACTAATTTAAAATTTAAAAAAAAATACAAATTTAAATGAATATTTAGAAGGTTTAACAATATGTTTAAATTCAACCTTTGTCCAATTTAATAATTATTTCTACAAACAAAAATTTGGTCTTTCTATGGGATCCCCATTATCAGCATGTATTGCAAATTTAGTAATGGAAGATTTAGAAATTGAATTTTTAAAAAATATTAATAAAATCAGTCTGTATAAACGATATGTAGTTGATATTATTATTTCTCCTTTAGAAAATCAAATTGAACATATTTTTCTAAAATTTAATAACTATCATGAGAAACTAAAATTTACTTTAGAAAAATCAAAAGATAATAAAATAAATTTTTTAGATATGACTTTAATTAA
>JAWQRP010004204.1:0-12212 GCA_033557875.1 Quadriops clusia | reverse complement strand
TTTTGGCAAAATATTTAATTATTTTTTTTGTCTTATCGATTATCGCACAAAATCTCGCTGTGGCGACACACGTTACAACATAAAGAGCATTTTATCTTTATGAAATTTTGAAAAATATTACCAAATTCTTAAGAAATCTGAAAAGTTCGAAACGGATTCAAAATTCCCGCGACGAGACAGATATACGTCGTCGTTGACGTTAGAGAAGGACACATGTCAATGTTTACAAATAAGTTTGTTTACTGGTCAGCCACCTTAAGTCCGGCGGTTCTACTAAATCTCGCTCAACTGCGTAAAAATAAAAAATCTAGGTTTTGGTAACCGCGGAAACTCAGTTTAACTTGAAACCACGATTGTCTTTTTTATACTCTTGGCCCTTAAATGTAATGGGGAGAGCTATTTGGTTAATATTCTGAATGTACTAATACCGACTGGTTTATTGCAATTTGGCCAATTATAAATAAATAAATAATAAATAAATAAAACTAAAGGAACATTTTTTTAGAAACTTTCTTACTTAAAACCCCATCAAGAGGAGATATGAGAGTGTGGCGTAAAATTAAATAAACTATATTTCACTAACAGACTTATACATTGAACAATCGGGGCAGTGAAGTTCAATTTCAATCCATATTAAAAAATATTTAAATACACATGATACATGTTACTACAGTAGTACAATACTACTATCATTGAATATAGAGTATATATTCTATATTCAATGCTACTATACGTATGTATAATATAGATATACGCAATGATCTAGTCTATCTAGTATTAATAAAATCGAAAACCCACTGAGATAGATACCCAGTCACTCATCATCGCACAGCCGAAACCGGCCACGGGAAAAATCTGAAATTTGGACGGCCGGTAGATCGCTATTCGTAGGGGCGCACTAAGAAACGGTTTTCCAATGGGGCCCTGGGAAGTCAACTTTTGGAGCTCCGGAAGACCCGAAATTTCCCCATTTAAACCAATGTAAATTCAAATTTGTTGATTTTAAACGGTATCCGCGAAAATGGAATTTAAAATGAGACAGACTCTTCACTTTCGGTGGCAACGGGCGACTTTTCTGTCTATAGTCGACGGTGAGCGCCCTAATTTGTCACGGAATTTTACTTTGTCATTTTGTCGGTTCTATTAGGTTAGGACGATCGCCCGTAGAATCTGCGGGCCGCTCTTTGTTTCTTTAGACTGCGTATAAAATTTGAGAAATGGTATCTATGGGTATTGTAAAAACTCACATTTATGTATTCTAGAGTCAGCAAGTCGAAAAGTGAAAACAAGATGAATTTGGGATAGTTGTGGATCATATAGGAAAACGCAAAATATTGTGAAACTCATCCTTGAATAACGATATTTATTATTTTGACTAGCACGAGGGCCTCAGCTAGTTCCGATAGGCCCGGTCCCAAAGAAAATATTTGACAAATTTAACGTTTACATGGCAACCGTCCTCTTGCGTTCTGATAGCTTTCAGTGCATTAAAACATCAGATTAACGGATAGTCAGACAATTATGTCTTCTTCTTATTTTTTAATTGTCTCATCGCCACTAGGTAGTACAGAAATCAGAATCGTGTGTAGAATTAAATTAAAATAAAATAAAGAAAGGGCACGGGACTAGAACGGGAACGAGAATTAAACCGGGAACGACGACGGGAAGTAAAATTAAATTAAATTAAATAAATTAGAATTAAATTAAAATAAAATATAGAAAGGGTATGGGACTAGAACGGGAACGGGAATTAAACCGGGAATGACGACGGGAAGGAAAATAAAATAAAATTAAATATAATAAAATAAAATAAATTAGAATTAAATTAAAATAAAATAAAGAAAGGGTACGGGACTAGAACGGGAACAGGAATTAAACCGGGAACGGGAATTAAACAGGGAACGACGACGGGAAGGAAAATAAAATAAAATAAAATTAAATAAATTAGAATTAAATTAAAATAAAATAAAGAAAGACTAGAACGGGAACGGGAATTAAACCGGGAACGACGACGAGAAGGAAAATAAAATAAAATTGAATTAAATAAAATAAATTAGAATTAAATTAAAATCAAATAAAGAAAGGGCACGGGACTAGGACGGGAACCGGAATTAAACCGGGAACGACGACGGGAAGGAAAATAAAATAAATTAGAATTAAATTAAAATAAAATAAAGAAAGGGTACGAGACTAGAGCGGGAACGGGAATTAAACCGGGAACGACGACGGGAAGGAAAATAAAATAAAATAAAATAAATTAGAATAAAATTAAAATAAAATAAAGAAAGGGTACGGGACTAGAACGGGAACGGGAATTAAACCGGGAACGACGACGGGAAGGAAAATAAAATAAAATTAAATTAAGTAAACTAGAATTAAATTAAAATAAATAAGGGAAGGGCACCGGACTGAAGTTATAGCGGGAACGAGAACAATGACGGAAAGGAAAATAAAGTAAAATAAAATTTAAAAAAATAATAAAATTAAATTAAAGTAAATAAAGGAATAGTACGGGACGGGACGAGACGGGGTCAAACAGGAAAGGCATTAAGAGTTAGTTAAGAAGAAGAAAATCAAATATGTCGTCTATTTAAAGACAGGCACACCTATTCTTCTTATTCTAACAATGTCTTCGATTATTTTCCACTCTCTCCATGTACATTTCACACTCGCCCCTTTTAAAAAGACCATTTACCCAAAAGTTCGTTCGAAGAACGACGGGTCTGCTACTTTATTATAAACATTTTTCCTGACATTTTGGTATTTTTAGAAACGTCTATTGCCCAGCTATAGGATCTCGAGGCTGGTTTTTTTAATTTTGCCTTTGTTGAAGATATTTTGCAGATTTACGATGATAGTTCATTTTAACTCTGTCTCACGAAGATGTACTGTCTTATTTTAAAAAATTGGGCTCGAGACCCTGTACCTGTGAATTTAATGTTTCATTTGGTACCAAATACTTTGATAGTTGTGAAAAAATAAAGCGCCTATGGTTAAAACGGAATTTGCATATATCCCCGTAAGAAATACATTGACTGCACTGAAGGTTGCCTATACAGAAGGCATTCAAACTCTCTTTCGTTCGCAGCCTTAAAGTATAATGTGAATAATAAATAGGACTTACGGATTTCAGGAATCGGGAGGGAAATCGCCAAGCAATTGGTAAAATGCGGAGCCAAAGTCATCGCTGTATCTAGAAATAAAACGTTATTAGGTAAGTAAACGTTTATAAAATCCTTAAGAAAGTAAAATCATCAAGTAAAATAAACTGCAAATAAAATAAACTGCAAATAAAATAAATTATAATTAAAAAGAATTACACAAAAATCAAATATAAATAAAAAATTGAAACAAATTTCAGAAAGTTTGCAAAAAGAAATGCCCTCAATCGACATCATCGTCGTAGACCTATCCGATTGGCAAGCCACTCAGTTGGCCCTAAAAGACCTAAAAGTCGACTTGCTAGTCAACAACGCCGGCCTCGCCATTCTGGAACCCCTAACCGAAGTAACAGAAGAAGACGTCGACAAACTATTCGCCATAAACGTAAAAGCCGTAATTAATCTGACGCAAATGGTAGCTCGCAGCCTCCTCTCTCGCAACTTACCCGGCTCGATCGTGAACGTTTCGTCTCAAGCCTCGATGGCCGGGCTGCAGGATCACACGGTATATTGTGCGACGAAAGGAGCCGTTGACGCCTTCACCAGAGCCTCGGCTTTGGAGCTGGGGCCCCGTGGAATCCGGGTGAACAGCGTCAACCCCACGGTGATCATGACGGACATGGGAAAGTTGGGCTGGGCCGACCCGGCCAAGGCCCAGCCGATGCTGCAGAAGATACCTTTGCGGAGGTTCGGGGAGGTACACGAAGTCGTCGATGCGGTGTTGTACTTGCTGAGCAACAAAGCGAGCATGATAACGGGAACTTGTTTGCCCGTCGACGGAGGATTTCTAGCCTGTTGAATTGCATATGAATGGAAAAGCGAAATATTATATGAAAAACCAAAACATAACAAACACTAATCTAATTCTACATATAATATACATATTAGCAAAAACATGAATTCTATTTTGATTCTATTTCACATCATTTTCACCACCTTCAGAAACCCTCAAGTAATCAAACCACATTTTTATTTTAAATCAAGATTTACTTTGCTTTGAATTTACAAAATGTGGGAATACATCATAATACTTTTGCTTCTTGTTTACTTAATGTACTGCTTATTTGCTTATTAATTCATCTGAAACAGCTGTGACTATTATTGAGAAATATTAAAAAGAAATTTGTCCAATCGTAAAAGAAATAGTTTCATTGGTATTCACCCTTAAACTGACATTGTAGTGCTTAACAAGTGATCACGATGAGTTTTGAGTCATCGAGCATTTATGATTTAAACGACAGTGACACGATGGATCTCAAACCGCAGATGATGGAAAATCCCACGGCCGCAGCACAAAAAATGGCTTTATACATTTCTATTTACGGGTTCTACCTAATCATCGGAGCTATTATAATTATCTATTTCCAATTCATTTGTACAAGTAAGTATTCAATTATTCAACTCTGTTTATCCTACTGACAACAAAAATATCAATTTTTATCTAAAAAAAAACTTTCAACAGAAGAGGAAATGTGGTATTGCAACCGATACCAAGAGGAGGGAAAACTTGAGTTTCTATGCCACTGCTTGATGATCAACTGTAAAACCAACAAAGATTTGAAGCCCGAACGAACACTGGGAATTCCAACAGCTATCAATCCATCTTGGCGAAGGCCAAGACCGTACGGACCGACACGAACAATACCTGTGATTGAAGATGAATCCAGCACGAGCTTTCATGAAGGTTTGGACCAGACTATACTGACGACTGTCGGTTGTTCGGGCAACGTGAGAGCGGTCAACGAACAGTCTTCGGTCAGCATTGAAAATATACAAAAAGCCGCGGGAACCAAGCAGTCCACCGCGAAGCAATGGTCCCAATTCCCCGGAACATCCTCTTTACCCAGTACATCCTCTCTGCCTGACGCATCCTCTCTACCTGGCACTTCCTCTTTGTCAAGCCCGGCCGCAACATCTCAAAGAATCCTGTTTCCGGAGCAACAACTCCAACCCGGACCGAGTCCCCTCAAGAAGCACTATTCCCCGAAGGGCGAGTTCCTTTATGTCGATGATCCCAATGCGATGGAGATGCAGCTCTTAAGAAAAGACGTTCATCAGAAGTGGCTCTCAACCCCGATGAAACGGTCCCCTTCGCCTAGTAGACCTACTTTGACTTCTGCGACGATTCATAGAAACCCACTCTACGAGCCGGAACCTCAGCCTGGACCGAGTGGCCTCCAGAGATCCTATTCCCGGAGAGAAGAACAGATAGAGTTTCAGGATTTAGACAGCACTCAGCGGAGTTCCACACGTTCTCAATCGTCCGAATCGGGTCAATCAACAAAATCGACAAAAAGCTGCTTATCGCAAACTAGTCGGTTATCTTCCGGATCGAAACGTTCCAAGCACGTCAGATTTTCATTTTCCGAGGACGCTTCCAGGGATTAAATTTATTTTGTTTTAGTTTTATGTATGACGTTATGTTGATATAACAAACAAATTTTTAATGTACGTTTACTAAATGTATATGATATTAATCGCTATGATAATAATGGTCATAATTATAATAGTAATCTTAATTATAATAATGATCATGATTACAAAATGATGTGTATAAAAATTATGATAAATATAAAATTGATAAGTATAAAATCGATACTATTATATTATTGATAATAAATATAAAAATGACACTAAAGTATGAAGCGTTTAATTTAAAATGAACAGGAGAAACAACGAAACCAGGACATTTGTGTAGGAAAAAAGAGCGATCCGTCGTATTGGCAAAATTGTTTAATAAATCAAAAAATAATAATACAAAATAATGCACTATCTGAGGTTAATTATTTGTTTTGTGTACTATCATATATACATAACATTGAGAACAAATTGGTTATATACAAAATATTCGTTATGTAATCAGAAACATTGTGTGGTCTGAATGTATGTACAGTTTAACAAAGCTAAAAAGTAATGTCGAAAGGAAGGATTAACAATCATCTATCGTATAATATTTATATGTAATTCAGTACATGTAGACTAAGGAAAACGAGGACTTACGAGATAACAAACTCAGTCGGTTTTAAGAATATTCATATCCCATTACATCGCTTAGGAACCTAAATTATAGTTTAATTCACAATTATACTTTAATTTAATTAACGTTACAACAGAACACCCGGTCGTCACTTACTACAATTACATACTTAACGGCAAACTAAAACGACTGCGCAAAACCGTTCGCTGTTAACGGACAAACGGAACTTTCGCAGCTTAAAATAACCTTTCATTATCGGTATAAAAGTATTTTTTACCAAAACCTTATGCATACTTCCTCAGTAATTACAAAATATACATCGATCGACATTTTGATTTGCTTACATCTTAGTTTAAAACTTTCCTCAGCTAATTAAATGCACATTGAACGATAAAAGTAAACGGTGAAAACCAAACATGTAAATAAATAGTACAATCGAGCAAATGAAAGACAAGAAAGCAAGAGTTTAAGTTGAACAAACGGAGAATTTAAATAGAACAAACAGAGAGTTTAGCTTGATATTTAAATACACATATACAGAGACTCCACGAAGTAGGTACAAAATTGCAAAGTGTCGCAAAAGGCTGCGTCTAAAGGTAGACACGTCACTTGGAACCAATTCGGTGTGCATAAAAATTTCGGAATAATTTCTCTTATGTAATTGGCATTGGCGATACGCCATACACTCAAAGTCTTCGCGGGAGCCCGCGGAAACTAGGGAAGAATGTCCCGATGGATTCTCTCGATCAACTAAAATTTGGACCGTCTAAAGGTGTACCCTGATGATTTAACAAAAATATATTATAAAACGTCTTTGCGAGTCATTGGTACAAATGACCATCTATTTAGACGCATCGTGTATTATTTTAATCCACAAGTTAATATCCTGACCGATGAGAACTGTTCTCGTTTTTGTTTTTAGGGGTGGCCGAAATCGTTCCGTTAGCGTATTCACAGCGTGTTTTAATATGTTTGCATCTTCACTTGGCTGTCGGGCGTGTCGACACATCTAACTCAACAAGCAACTCCACAACCTTTGTTTTTTATCAAATCTGCAAACAACAAACAAGGTGAATTAATACAGACTGGAAATACGAAAGGCGGCGATCACCCGCGAGTTTGGTCGAGGGAAAGCGGAATTAGAAGTCAGTACCCAGTGTTTGTTTCTTTTGGTCACAAGCTTACGCACACCTAGAAGTACGTCTTAAGTTTTTTTTTTAAGTGGAACACACTGATAAGGAAACACACGTACGTACAACTAAAACTGCTTTAATACAAATTTATTTGTTACCTAATGTACAAGTTATGTCGTAATCACGATTAAAAAATATCCACGTCAAATCCACAATTAATCGATCACCGATAAAAGTCTCGTCAGCCCAGATATGTACAAAAGACTGCCGCGTCCAAATCCCTAGCTCGGATCACTATCACTGTGACCGGTGGGGCGCGGGCCGCGGAGAAACAACAAGTCCTGCTCCCGTCGCCCGCGCCTTTATTTCTATTATGTATGTATAAATTTCTGTACAATTTTCTAAAATTTAAGATTTGAAAGATTTGCATGCCGACGCTACAAATTTCGTTTCGAGATTGGAAGGTAAACTAAGATACCTTTTCGACGACGGCGATTAAAGTTCCATCTTGTGCTTGAGCACGCAAATCTTTCAAAGTACCATGAACTGCTTAGGTAGACACTAATATGTAAATGCACCTCCATGTTGTCATGTCGAAATGATAATTACAATAATCTTCAGTAATAATAGCGAGAAAACAATCACTTTGAAGTACTTAAAACGAAGGAGAAAACCGATCGAAGAAAGTATAGTTGCTTTTCGGGTTTGTTGAATGTGCGGAAAAGCCGGCGATTGGGAGAATCTGATGGGGAAGAATCCACCAGAGAACGTTCCGGTGAAGGATCCAGTGGAGAAGATTCCGATGGAGAAGTATCCGATGGAGAAGTATCCAACGGAGAAGTATCCGATGGAGAAGTATCCAATGAATATCCACTGGAGAAGAACCTGCAGGTGGTACAAAGTCGGCTTTGGTTCAAAAGCCGGCAGTTCTTGAAAAATTGACGATGGTAAGGATTCGATACTTTTCTTCGACCAGTTGGCAGTTGCATCGACGGCAGACGATTACTTCTTAAGCCGTGCCGATGGGTCCTTTGATGCGCTCCCTCGTCTAGCCGGGCCGACCTGCCCCGTTGTCTGGGTGGGCGGGGCCATTGCCACTCCGGAGGCGCTTCCAAAACAAACGAAAATCACACATAGGATTCCCATCCGAAAGTATCGGGCGATGAGGTTATGCGATTTGATGGTTTAATGGTCGTGCGGATGAGAACGAAGCGAATAAAAAAAAAAAAAACAAAAAAATTCAGAGACAGTTGCTACTAGGGATGGCTTTAGTGGGCGGGTGCGGATACGTTCGTTTCCAAGTGGTTTTGTTGGAAACGGAGGGAGAGGAATGAATTAATGATTAAAATTAAAAAGATCAACTAATAACCGAAGATTAATTAAAGAGATCAAAAAGTAATGGACGATTATAATTGCAAGATAATTGAAGATTATAAGTAAAAAATAATGAAAGAAAACAAAACTGAAGCTTAAATTTAAGAAGAGCAAAAAATAATAAGTAAAATAAAACATGCTTTGTAACTCACTTGGCCTGTTTGGAGTTGCTCAGATCTGACGTGGAGGCGTTCGGGGCCCCCTGGCCCGCCCTCAGCCGCATTGAAACTCTACGTTCATGGCTTTCGTATAATCTAGGGGAATCTGCAACAAACAATATTCGTAAGACAAATTTGACAAGTGCAATGACAGTCTAAGCAAAAAGGAATAAGAAATTGCAAGATTACTCGGTCTTATGTCAAATTTGATAGGTAAATATGTGACAGTAATTGCTTTTAGGTTAGTTACCTGTCGAATTTGACACAGCATAATAATATTATTATTACAAATATTTATTATTATTACACAAATAAAACATCTCGTGGCAATTGAATAAACGAATATGTATTTGGCTGTTCTATACATGTATATAGACTTAAATATGAATTTCGACGTAATTTTTTTACGAGTTTTGGTTTGGGAAAAATTGGGTGGTTAAACGAAAAACGCAAGTGATGAATACTAACTACTAGTGATCACATCGTCGAGAGCGTTGGGAGGGGCTGCGCTGTTCAGCCCGATGTCCATCCGGTCGTGGGGCCGTCGGGTCCTCGTCTGGGGGGCCGAGGGCGTCGAGTCCCCGGGGGTGGCGGCGTGGGACCCGTACCTCGTGCCCGATCTCCCTCCTTCTTCCGCGTGTCCGCTACGTGATGCACCTGAGAAATGGACGCGATGTAATGCAAAGAAATTTAATGAGGGCTTAATAATAATTGCATACCAAACTTGAGCATGTTCCAGTCAAACACATGGTCGTAAGTGAATCCTTGTCGATGAAAGAGTAGCCTAAACAGTTGTCTTAAGTAGCTATAGTCGGGTCTCTCTTCGAATCTAAGTTGGCGACAGTACATTAAATAGGTAGGGAATTCTTCTGGGTATCCCTGGAAAATTATTGTTGATGTTATTTCTGTTATAATTACTATCGTCGTGTTAATTACTTAAAGTACTAGTTAATGCTCGTGAAAAATCACGGGCAGCCATGTATGCATATTTATTACCATGTGCACGTATACTTATTGGCATGTCCACATATGCATCTGACCATGTACACGTGCACATGTTGCCATGTGCGTAAAGACACTTTACAATATTTATACATATACATCTTATCATGATGCATGTATCTTAGTCTATACACCGTAACTTATTACCATGTGCACATACTATACCATACCATTTCGACACCTAACAAGTTCGCTAATATCATGCAACAGTATCATACGTAGTAAAATAGCGAACAGTGGCAGACAATAATAATATATATACTTTTATATTTTCTGAATTTGAAATTTATATAAATTGAAATGAATTTAATATTAGTCTCATTTATTATTTGTAATTTTTTTAATAGTAAAAATCATTTTACGTTTTAAAAACTCTTTCCAGATATATTGTAACATCGTACGTAAGTCTTACATTGATCGTTACAGTAATCGCACTAAAAGAGCATTCATTTTGTCTATTAAATATATTGTGTATTAATTATCGACTATGTTCAATTTTAACAACAACAAACAATAATTTACTTCATTGCTTTTGTAATTTAATTTAATTAATTTTAAGAAACACCAAAAATTAAAATGATTTTCTGAAGAAGCCCGGTGCTGGGCGAAACGCGTTAAAAACCAAATAAATGCTCTGAAGCAACTAAAGAAAAAATTTTATTCAAGGACTTAAATCCCACGAAGATAGACCTTAAAATTAAAAATTTAGTCCACGAAAAAAGAATACATATTACAAAAACACATTGATGTTGTTTAAAATGCGATTTTTTCATAGTGAACATAGAACAACTTTATTTAATATGAGGAAATTACCGACGTACGTAACAAAGGTAATTATGTTTGTTGATGATTGTTAATATTAAAAATGAATTACCTTGCAAAGTTCCTCAATGGGGGTGGACATCTTCTTCTCGGATATGCATTCGTACTTCTGCCGCTTCGTGGCGGCCTTCAAGCCTTGCCACGGCAACGAGCCCCGATTGAAATACATCAAGACGTATCCGAGCGATTCCAGATCATCTCTCCTCGATTGTTCTATTCCTAAATGCGTGTTTATGCTGGCGTATCGGGCCGTACCTGGATTTATTCAAAAGAAAAAATGAGATAACATCGATACGGGGCTTCATTATTAAATGGTGAAAGACTACAAGATGGGAATGTCGTCGGAGGAATTGCACAAAGGAAACATTGGGTGCGTTCAGCGCGCTAAACTGTTGAGTGTAAACGCAAACTTATGTTTACTAAACATTTTTAGACAGTCTGTACGGTATGTTTGAAGGTTGCTATGGACAAACCGTTTACGTTGATTTTGGCGCAACTCCGAACCCACTGTTTAGATTAAACCACAGTCAACTGTTTAGTAAACATCTCACCTTAAAATTTGTTCGGTTACCTATGATGATTGTTCTAACGTGTCGGATGGGCAAGTAAAAAAGAAATAAAATGGATGTATAAACTATATTATAAAAAACAAATTCTTTGGTAAACCAAAACTAAAATTGGAGATAGACTAAATATTAAAGAAATCCAGCAGATAGAGTTGGATAAAAAGTTTTAACTGTCTTTAAAACCCTAGATCCTCGGAACGTCTTCATTCCTTTAACAGTCTTTAAACCCAAAAATCTTTGGTGCGTTTTCATTCCTTTATCTGTCCTTAAAGCCCTAGATCTTTAATACCTCTTTACTCATTTGACTGTATTTAAAGCCCAAGATCTTTGGTACGTCTTCACTCCTTTAACTGTCTTATTTAAAGCCCCAGATCTTTAGAACGTCTTTACTTCTTTAACTGTATTTAAAGCCCTAGATCATTGGAACGTCTTCATTCCTTTAACCGTCTTGAAACTCAAAATTCGTTGGTACGTCTTCACTCCTTTAACTCTCTTTAAAGCCCTAGATCTTTAGTTCGTCTTTACTCCTTTAACTGTCTTATTTAAAGCCCTAGGTCTTTAGTACGTCTTTACTCCTTTAACTGTCTTATTTATAGCCCTAGGTCTTTAGTACGTCTTTACTCCTTTTACTGTATTTAAAGCTCAAGATCTTTATTTAGTACCTTTTTACTCCTTTAACTGCATTTAAAGCCCAAGATCTTTATTTAGTACGTCTTCACTCCTTTAACTGTCTTTAAAGCCCTAGATCTTTAATACCTCTTTACTCCTTTGACTGTATTTAAAGCCCAAGATCTTTAATACGTCTTTACTCCTTTGACTGTATTTAAAGCCCAAGATCTTTAATACGTCTTTACTCCTTTGACTGTATTTAAAGCCCTAGATCTTTAATACCTCTTTACTCCTTTGACTGTATTTAAAGCCCAAGATCTTTAATACGTCTTTACTCCTTTGACTGTATTTAAAGCCCTAGATCTTTAATACCTCTTTACTCCTTTGACTGTATTTAAAGCCCAAGATCT
>JAWQRP010004203.1:0-12216 GCA_033557875.1 Quadriops clusia | reverse complement strand
AAAGTTTTTGCAACATGAAAATTTTATAATGATTTTTACAATTAAAAATTTATAATTATTAAAAACAAGGAGTAAGACTAATATTAAATTCATTTCAATTTAAATTAATCTCAAATTCAAAAAATATCTCTACTACTATTATGTTCTTCTGTTCGCTGCTATATGCATTACTGCTGCATAAATTTTTAGTGAACATGATTAATATGTATATGTCGAAATCATAAGATTAAATATATATGTAGGATAAAATGTATGTGTATATGGTAATATGTACATGTGTACATGGTCAGATGTACATATGCACATGGAAATAAGTATACGTGTACATGGTAATAAAAATATATGTATATGGCTGCCCGTGATTTTTCACGGGCATTAACTAGTAAAGATATCGTCGTTGAAAATGTAATACCACGTAAGTCCAAAAAAATCGATTTTTAGGTTTTGGTACCGAATAGTTCTGAAAGTAAAAGCGCATCTGACTGTGAAACCAGGTAAACTGAAAAAAAATCATAACAAACACTATCGCCGTTTGTGTGAAACCCAGTAAGTTTTTCCCGCCAAATCTGGTGGTGAAACACGTAACTATTCAAAATTAATGTTATCTTAATTTAAATTGTTATTTATTTGTTGGTAGTCAATACATTATAAACGAAAACACCAAATATAATTTCAAATGAAAACGGGCTTTCCAATATAAGTGTAACAACTGTTTTTTAGTTCTCCTGGAAAGTTCCTTTTTTTAAGTTACCTGGTATTACAATTTCATCGACGATATATAAATTTCTAAAACATGTATGCATAAAGCGACGAACAATTATTCATAATGTAGGACAGATTAAAATTAACAAACAAATAGATAACGAAATAAAGTAATACATCACTGATAAAGTAACTAAGAGTTAAATGTATACAATTTTGGACGCCTAATGCAAATATAAGTTTTTATTTATTTACTTCTAAAATGGTTTATCAAGATCTGTTTGTTCGTTCATGCAAATGTCATTGTCGTTGTTCCTCTACTTATTTCAGCCTCCTCAAAGTTTTTTGTGTATCTTAATACACTGATAAAGCAATTTTATGCATTCTGTGATGAACGTTAAAACTATACAACTTTTCCCATAATCTCCTAAATAAACTCCTCCAAACCCCCCCACAAATCGCTCGAAAGTGTAAAAAAAATAGTTGTTTCTTATACAAATTTTAAGTCTAGCAAACTTTCGAATATCATGTATGGAATAACCTTCTAAATCATTTACCTAATGGTAAGGATCGGTCCCGCCCTCTGGACATGACTGACGTGGACCTAATTGAGTGTCCTTGTGGCGTTGGATACCTTAGGGAAATAGAAAGAAGTTTGAATATTGGATTTAAGGAACGTATAAAAGATAATTTGTTCTCGGCTATTGGGAAACATATGTATTTCACGCACAGTAGGAAACATAAAATTGCTTTCACTGGAATAAGACAAAAACAAACTTTCGGAGAATTCAGACCTTGTATGAATTTAAATCCATACAGTTTGTCAATGGTGTATTAATTAATTTATTCATATACTTATTTGTTTACTAATTTTAATCTGTTTATTGTTAGTTTAGGTTATTTGCTTTCTTATTTTGTAATGTAAGCTCCGGGTTAATTTTTCATAACAAGTACACAGGCTTGAAGATGCCATAATATCGCGAAACCAGTAACATAGAATAGCAAAGTAATATTGTTGAGTGGTAAAGTACGTACGCTTTTTCATTTCCTCTAGTAAAATGCGTAATATTATTATGCCAAACGCAAACATGACACAATATATACCTACCTACAAAAATAAAATCGATAGATGTTAATTAAAGCGGTAAATTTGCTCAATTGATTAGTCGCAAATTTGAACCTAATAAATTATGATATAACAAAAGTGCACGTTAAAAACAGCGTGGTTATAGCACATGATTCACTTATATAATCCGGAAAATTAATGCTAAAACATTCCAGGGACCCTAACGGATAAATACTTTTTCGACAAACACACCATTTCAGTGCATTGAATGTAAAATTAAATTATGAGACGAAAAACAGGGGACCTAAAAATCGGTCAACATGCGCACACAATAGCCGAAGGTTATTAAGCACCTTTAAATTAAACCCCAGTGAACAATGAGAAATTTTATATTTGTCAATAGTCGTGTACTCTGTTTACAGTATTAGTGCAAAAAACAACTCGAGCAACTAAGTGCGCAGGAAATTTGAAAATTCAAACAGATTTTTACGTTGCTATTCCCCAGGCGGTATTATCCCTCTTTATTTAGTTAGTTATCTAAATAGGTTTTGCATTCCGCTTCAGTGTTAATGCACGTAAAAGTGAGTAGAGGGAAGAAATAAACAGCGAAATCCTCGGATTACAGAATCTTTGCTTCGCATAGCATGTACGTGCTTTCAGCTCGGTATACATAATTTATAGCTAGTTCCAACCTCAATTAACTGATCCGCTAAACGTCAACATGGTAGTAATTTGTGCAACAATAAACAAGAATTTACAATTCGCGTGAGCGTTCGCATTTATAAATGGACCATCACTCATCAGATCTTTGCGTTGCGCCAATTAAGATAATGTCAAAAATCCGGGCTGGTCAGCGGGAAAAATTGTATACGGGTGTATGCGGTTTCCTCTGGGTCAGCAGGAATGCAGATCGATTCCGAGCCTGTAATTTGCTTTTGCGGTTTTACATTCGTTTTTATGAGATTTGATATACATTTGCATAAAAATTTCCCGGCCCTCCTCCTCGAAGCCCGACCATCTGACTCTAAATTTTAGATAACCTACCCTTCTTTTATTTATGTGCCTGTGATAAAAACATCAAACATACCTAAATCAATTGCAAGTTTAAATTACAGAAAATGCCGCCAGGAAAATTTGTGGGTGTTTGCGTACCCCATTTGGACTACTTCCAATTACCCATGACAATTTTCGCCTTTTCATCGGTGCTATCGTTCTATTTTATTACTTTGCGCCCTCGTCATTCTCAAAAACATTAACTATCGTCGTATCGTGAAATTGATTTACTACTCAATGCGAAGCAGTTTCTTGTAACTAACTTCAGTTTTCAGAGGGCACACAGAAATACCAAATTTTGATAATCCTGCGGGAATAAAAGTTCACCGGCACCCGGGTTATTAAATTTAATATCTTATATGTTTAAAATCTGCAGTGGAATGTCGCAGACATAAATTTCTGGCACTAAAGCGTTAATAATTTTCACTATTATCATAGCGCTGTGGCAGCCTTAATACGCAGAATGTTGTACAGGTTTCATTGTTCTAAAACTGTTGTTCCACCAATATTGTTTGAGTTAACAGAACTTCAGATAGCCTATTTCAGTCTTTGTTTAAGGGTGTAGCTGCTGTACATATACATTAAAGTTAAGCTGAAAATGCTCTAAACTATTTATCTATTCAATGCGCGGTTTAACTTCTAAACTATGTACAATTTCGGTGCAGGTACGACCGTATCAGCAATAGTATTAAAGTATTAGGATTAATAATGAAAAGAAAAAGTTTGAATGTAATAATCGCTGGATGTACAAAATCTAATTATTATAGAATGTAAATATCTAATGAAATATTTTAAAATTACCCACAAAATATGTACCAACAGACGGTGCTTATTATTGTCTCATCAACGAAATTTCAGGGGACCATGACTTCAACTCAACTCATAATTAACCATGTCTTTAAGTGATCGTACTGATGTTAATTTAACGACAGGCAGCTACTATGTTCAGTCAAATTAAAAACCATATCCACCAAGATGTTATTGTTACTACGAAAGCAATTTTACGCGTTTATACTTACAATTAAAAATGTTATACTTCCTCACCTTCTGCAACAAAAAATAAAAATATGTTAGATATACTGTAAAATTAATTAGTTTTATAACTCGTTAAGAAGAGGCACCGTGCGAGCCTTCTAGGATGTTTACGTCATTTGCCCTTTTTACATAATAAAGGCGGGTGATATTCATTAAGGGGAATGACGTCGACGTCTATTCCCAGCAATAAATCATGAATGTTTTACTATGAAGATCAACGTGAAACTCTAAGACAACTTCCATTTCGAGGTGCTTAAATATTTATTTCTGAAGTTTAATTTTAACTCGATTTACTCCTAGGATATTGATTGAAAACTCCGAAGTTCCAAAACGCAGTGCTGGAACTGTAAGGCTTCAAGTAACGGCAATTTATTTCCTCTTATTAAATGTTTTACTTGAAAATGTTACAGTTTCCTTTTTTCCAAGGCTGGATAATTATTCGTTCGCAGAGAAGTATGCTACTTAGGAGGTAAGTTTTTAAGTAGTTAGATAATTAAGGAAATTACTTAATTATATTGTTATTGGTGAGTACAATCTGGGCGAGGTCTGTGAAGAATTGTCAAGTCTTTCAATTTCTGAAAAATTACAGCAAATTGAAAGTTACGGGAAACTCAAATTAAAATGTAATTTATAGCAACAGAAAACCAAATGAGCTGGGCGTTAGAGAATTGACAGCGTAATTGGTGGAATGATAAATTTTATAATCTTAGAGAGTTTGTACGAAGATGGTGTCTAGGATGCCATTGTGAGATAAATTGAACAAGAAGATGGATAGAACGGTGAGTGTACAGTATCGGGGTTTAATAATGAACATCTTAAACTTTTACAAGTCTTACAAGTTTACATTCTTTATCGTGGAATGTATTTTAGGGAAGTGATTATAGTAAAATCTTGATTAAACAATGTACAAAGAGAAAATACGCATCCAGTGATAAATTTTCTATTGTGCGTTAAACTCCATGGGAACTAAATAAAGTAGATTGAAACAACTGATGCTTAAGAATAAATTCAAATCTTAACAACTAGATTTTTCTCACATTCCGTTTCGCTTTGCGTTATATTTTAAGCTTTGTTGATTTATACACTTGGGTGCTCTTGAGAACTTTTAATGTAGATCAGAAGAAAACGCAGTTACCTTATACTCGACATAAACTCTATTTTGATTTTACAACACCAATAATAATAATAATAATTAATAATAATAATAATGAATAATAATATTTATTATTGCTTATGATTTTATAGAATGAAATAAACTCGTTAATTGTGTATATGTGGTAAAATAACGTTTAAAAACGAAATTTACTTTATAAAGAGTTGCATTGCGTCTGACAGTATATTTATGAAGTCCCATTAGCTTAAGTAACAATAAATTAATTAATTGAATAAACACTTTGCTAAGATATTTTATTGTTCATTCAGTCTGGGCAAAGACTAATTTACATAAATGAATAAGTCATCACGCACAAAGTTTAACTACTAATTTCACTTTCTGCAACTTTATAAACAGCTATTTATGATGTAAGTAGTTCTTGCGTTTGAGCACGAGTGCAGCAATTCATTCATTTGTGTGGGTGATGATCAAATTAGCCTTAACCTTCAGGAAATAAGTTAGAAGAGAAAGTTGAAACTACTTATACAAGCACACTTAAGTATTGTCTAATCCGGAATCCGTACAATTTTTTTGTTGAAATTAATTAATACACCTCTCAAATATCACTCTGTACGTGCCAGACAAAGTGACAAAAAGTGCACAAAATTTACATACCAGGTATGTACGAATGTACGTATAACCTTAAAGTATTTTTAACCTTAACCTGATTTAAAGAACCGGTATATCATGAGTTTCTAAATGTGTTTCAAGTAAAGTATATATTGCTGCAATGTCACCGCACGTTTATCAAAATGACTGCTTTTTGTTGACAGAAGTGTCTTTAGAATACAAGACTTCTTGAAGAAATTTCGCTGAATTTTAATTTAGCAAAGAAAATGAAATTGGTCATTCATTTAGAAAGATTTGGATACAAATATTGCGGCCTTGCTTACAGCAACAATTCGGTTTCAAGGATTGATAGTGAACGCCTTCGTATTTACACAATTAAATGAAACCTAATTAAAATTTATTGAAGTGAAAACGAATACAATTTTTAATGTGCTCGCATAACAATCGAGCTATTCTTGTATTGTTCCCATTGTGCGTTTTGCTTCTTTTTTTGGCAATAACGACTCTAGTGTCAATAACATAAGATGTGGCATGAAATACCCAATTTTAAAATTATTATTACAAGTTTTTGCACAAAGCAAGGAAAAATGATGATTTAATTAATGGTGTATTGAACATGTTTTGTACATAGAATATACAATGCAATTTATTTGTACAGGGTATTCCAATATTAAGATAAGTGTATAAACAAAAACTAGTTAATTTGCCCTTTGTGTTCAGTTGTAGGCTGCAAGGTGTTTGTTCTAGTTACAAACAATACTGGAGCAGCCTGTATTACGTACACAATAAAGTCATCTTTGTTTTTATGGGCAAGTATTGTATTATCCCTAGTGGGAGGAAAACAATGGAGCCTGGAATAAAGCTACACATTCATTAGTGTTTTTATTCATCTCCAGAAATCCCACAGTGGAATTAACACAAAATGCGTGTTATTTAATAGGTAGATTGTTGGAGTCAATCACCTGGGCGGCCGTAAAGAGAACGGATACCTCAGCCGTGTAACTTGCGAATAAGAACAATACAGACAAACTGGTTACTAGAGTAGTTAGCCTTGGTCATGTGCTAGGGTTCTGACCGCATTCAATGAATCCACAACTTTATGGAGTACATAGCCTATGTACTTATTTCCACGAGATCTTGCCTTCGAGATGAGGAAGCACAATGTCGATCCAGTTTCCATATTTATCAATCTGTAATGTGTAGGCTGAAGTGTTTAAAGGAGAAGTATAGTTTTAGTTGCACTACAAAACAAAACGCCTGCTAATATTTTTTTTATTTATGCAAAGTTAGGTATAACTCTTCAGGTAGTCGAGCAAGAGCGGACCATGAAAAATTTAATTTAGGACGGAGCACAATGCGAATGCTAGAACGCACAAGTGGTAGGACACCACCACGTAGAACTAGTGCTTCAAGAGTTTCGAGTGTTGAGCGAACAAGAAACTTTGTGCCTTAGTTCAAGGAATATGGATGAGGCCAAAGGGACAATGTTGGCCAGAGTCTTGAGAACTATAAACATTTTACCCTAGAGACCGTCCGCAGTTTCATACATTCCTTTATAGCCTCCATTGGCGTTGCACGTACTCTTTAAAGATTTGCTAAACCTTGGAAGTTAGGAAGTGAACTGTAGGAAGCGAACGCTTCAACAGCACGTGCTAACCAATTTCGAATTTTCAAATTAACAACCGCGTAAAGCATTTCCTTGCTACTTTTTTGAAATATGTAATGTTGTAACGAGGAATTAGCATATAATTAAGAAATAATAACGTGCGCGGCGCGATTTCACGGATATCCTCATTGTTAATTCCGAAGAGTACAAGTGTGCGTTAAGTTCAAAACTTATAGTTATTTGTTCGCTTAATTAAAAAAGCGAGATAATTTTGCAATAACATTCAAAAAGATACTTTCGTTTACTTATTAAAATTATGTACTTATGTACCAAAAAAGAAATTTTTAAAAGAGAAAGGCTATAGAAAGTTTGAATTATTATCATTTATTGAAAATTAACTAAACTATCCGCAATTTGGCTGCTTTTTAATTACTCCCAAAGCAAAAGCAAAAATTTATACTAAGCCACTATAACAGCGGAACACGCAACTCAAAAATTAAAAAAATTATAAGTAGATGAGCCGTATTATTATACGCCAATAATCATTAAGACATATGTATTCATTTGTAGATATTATTTAGGTTTTCGCTTCATTATTCCGCTTATATTATTTATAACGGTTTGAAAATTGCATGTACATATGATTTGTATACCCAGGTAAAACGTCAATAACTCTACTATTAAAATTTAATGAAGTATTCCGTTGATTTATTTCTATGTAAACGTCAGACATACACTATTCACTTTAATGCCTTTAATAACAACCTTTTACGTAAGGAAATAAACTCTTTTAAATTGCTACATACATACCTATACCTATCTTTTATAAAATCATCTTAATCATTTTTATACACAGAAATAACAAATAATAAACGAAGAAGCAACATTTCAATTGATTTATGTTCCCCTTTGTTTTAATTGAGAAAGCAACGGTTTTAATATAGTTAGAAAAGAAACCTCAGGAATGATTTTCTCACTTCCCGGAGTAAGTTTATTGGCCGTAAAATAAAATTGCAGGCGAGGAAAGTAAAAAACACGTTGAGCCAGCGTGAAATTTTTACGCGGTCCAAAATACAATACCTTCTGCGGTTATTCATATTTAAAAAGTAGTCCGTCAACAACGCTAGTTAAACATTTATGGGGGATTTTAGCGTTCGCACGGGGTGCATAAATCGCAGAATACACTCCCTGAAAGTCGACGTTGTTCACCCTTATTTCGAAACCCCATTAACCAGACCGCGTTATGAGGAACGCGCAAGTTTGCCATGCATTTATCGTGTGATAAAACGTTGCAATCTTCGTTAATAATAATTCTAATTAATTTTACAGCCCTTGCCGCTAAATTGAAGTGTGCCTTTTTTACCCGAGGGTTTCGTGAGCTTGCAACTACAAGCAATATACTCAAAATTAGGTTAATAAGGCTTGTTTACGTACTTGTAATCCGGATACAATGTTTATACAATATTTTAAAGAAGTAGGTTAATTTTATGTTAATTAACCTTAAAGTTGTAAGTGTAAATATTGTATAATTTTTTATATCTAAAAGCAAACTCTCGAAAACTGGGACCTTACTTACACGGAAATACAAATTACAAAATGCCAAACGATCTATCTTGTTTTTGAGGAGTTGCTGTATTTTCAAACTTTTTCATGAAGGATCGCTTCCGATATCCTCGGTGCATACTATTTAACTATTTAACAAAATTCATCCTGGTTTTATCTCCTAAAATTTTTACTTACTTTCCACTGTCTGTATACATCAAGATTTTACTCTCCGTAATAGAATTCCGAGGAGAGAAACGAACTCCTAGCGCGCCGCTTGTTTATGACGCGATGAGAAATATGTTGTTTAGCAAATCAGTTTATTCACTAGAGGAATTTTAAACTTACACGAATTATTCATGGATTTTTCATAATCAAAGGCTGTTGAAATCTAGTTATCCCAACTCGCCAGCAGGAGTACATTAAGTTTGCAAACTCAATTCGAGTTGATTTGAAATTTCTAAGAATAACTAAATGCTGCATCGTTCGCAGTGTATCATTTAGCGTCTGGGCAATGGTAATAAATACTACAAACAGAAGCATCTTCGAAGAGATGTGCAAGTCAAGGCTATATCAATAAGTAACAGCGTTGGAAATATTTGATGGCTTTCTTAGCAGAGTTCATGTGGGCGCGCTATATTTTATGATAAATATTTAATGGATCCCCGGAAAGATAAAGATGTAAATGCTACAGGTAAAAAATAATATTCGTCAAAGTTGCTAGGGATCGTATCGATCTTAGAAGAAATTCTGTTATGTGGTTTTGTGGTGATATTGTTATTTCTTTGTGCGTTTCCCAAAAGAACGAAAACCGACACGAACGCGCACTTGGCGTGAATGAAGTCTTTCCAGATTACGATCCATAATACATATAAACATGCACTCAATCAGAGTTTGCGGCTATTGATCTCAATTCAATGACCTACGAATAAATAAGAAATTTTGTTTTCCAACCAACAGCGCATTGCCACTCCACTGAAAGTGGTTTATATGGTGAAACGAATATTAGGCGTTACGTTTAAAATTAATAAAAATTAACGGAAAACAAAGGTTTCAGTGGTCTTATTTTTAATGCACTTGCATACTGACCATGTTATCTACGCTGTAGTTAATTTTTAAACAGTCAATACGCAATTGAAGAGATTAAACATATAAAAAAACACTGCAGCATTGAATATTTTCTCATCTGAAGCTTAATATTTCCTTGATATTACATACCAAGCTTATAAACAGTACAATAATATGCAGCGTTTTAAGAGCTTGGTTGCGGTGCATAGCGTGAGCGAATATTTTATGAAAAACATTTGATAAAGGTTTTGTTAAGAAAACCGCTGACGTTAGTTAAGATAAAATCAGCCTTTATGCCTATCAAGTGTTACATTAATGGTACATTACTTTCCCGAGAGTATTTGTACTTCATTTCTTATAAGGTAGGTAACATTTCCACATGCAGCAGAGTTAAAAGCTCTATTGTCATAAACGAAAGAAATTAAGTGGCAAATTTAAATAAATTAAAATGTATGGTCGAAAAGTAAACATTTGTTGTAATATATAATTCAATATCGAAATGAATTAATTTATGTACGTATTTATATTTTCTTCGTAAACAGTACAGTAAAACTGTATATGCACAATAATAATGCTGCAAATGGTTTTTATCCAACAAAACACTCCATGAGTACTTTAGGTTAAAGAGAATGCTGAAGCACGTTCCACACGTAACTCCTCACAATTGTCCATTATTTTATATGGTAACTGTTATTTTGCATGCCCGGAACTGAAGAAGGTAAGTTAGAAATAATTTAGGTCTTTGGGTTTATTAATCATATAAACCTTGAGCAACACAAAGTAGCGCTACCGGAATCCTTTATAGCAACACCAAGCGAGAGTATTTTATGAGTCCCTAGATTTATGCTGGATACATCAATGTCTAATGTTGTATATAATTACGCACCTGTGGTCATAACAAATTGTCTTTACGGCTCATTTTCCACAAACTTCTGTGCGTAATAAACAGTACATTTGCGTATAGAGCAAACGACGCCAAACGCATTCTGCTACAATTTCATACGTTCATCTAGGTATTTAACACAGAAATAAGAAAGACCATTTGTTTATGTCATCCTTTATGCCGCCTGACATAGATGTATGGAGTTGGGCTACAAAATAATTTAGGAGGGTTTTTGTTTAGCATTGAGCTGAAATCTTTGCAGTGAAGAGGACCGTATTACTTTGAAGTCTCTGACTCGTTTTGTTGGAATTAACTACATACGGATTTCCAATTACGCCGGGGAAATTATCTAACTGTCAGCTATTCTTAATTTACAGTTTAGCACCAAAATAAGCAAGAACGTACTTTCCTTCCCATGTTCTTTACAATGCACTATAACTTATAGTGTATAAGCCATAATTTCCGAGCTAATCCAACGCGCGTTTTAATAAAATTGTCTGTCATTAACTCCCTTTGAAGTCACGGTTAGAGGACTAATTAGGTAGTCTCATGCTATACCTTTTTCCTCTATGCACTGTTTTAATTTATAATTAAATACTGGTACAAAATATAGTTTGACACTGTTATTATGCGGACGTTTTAATTGTGAAAACGGTGCATACAGTCAAACTAATTAAAACTGTATTCTTAATTTTTCGTAATATTATTTATCAACCTTCTCCATTCTTTATGAATAAATTTAATTGTGTGTGTGTGTTTCTACACACATATTTGCATTATAAGTAAAAAAAATCACGTAATTGTGCAAGCTTCAAGAATTAGAAATACGAATTAAAATGAACTTTCATACAAGCGCAGAGCGCAATGAATGATAATTTAAAATTTATGTATTATCGTTGTAAACATCATTAATCTTTTACACGATCGATATGTCACAATAATAACTTGGTCTCAACATGAACCAATTTAGACATGAAAGAGGGGGGCATTTGAGTAAAATCGCGGTAAAACAGTAAAATCGTGCCTGTTTTGTTATTTTCCAATTTAAAGGTCAGCACAGACCAGCCAACGTTGAGTAACAAATTATTTCAACGCTCTGCTTCTGTGTATGCACGTCTTTTTTAATTAAAGTCAGTTTATGTAGAGAAACTGCGATGCATACTTTAGTACTTGCTCTAATTTGTTTTCAAGTGAAATGTGGAAGAGTTATATGAATGAAATTTAATTTGAAAGAGGAAACCGTCTCTTTCATCTATTATGAATGTTGGCTTCATTTTCATATTGTAGGTACGAAATAATAACCTCCCTTTGTTGTGTGAACGTAACTGCTTAGTTTAATAAGTATAAATCTCCCAAGTAACACATTGGAGTAACTATATGACCAATATATTATATAACAACTTTATAATGGTAGTTCTTAAACCTATATGTTTTATAAGTACGTTAAAAAAGCTATATTTGCATCGAAAATCAGATAGGTTTTATAAAAGAGTTAGAAATGTTTATACGATATCGTTATAAAGTTGTTATATAATATA
>JAWQRP010004202.1:0-12218 GCA_033557875.1 Quadriops clusia | reverse complement strand
ATTAAAGTATGTACTTTTAAGTTGAAAATAAAAGTCATTTAAAGCAAAAGTAATGTGTTCAAATACAAAATACAAATTTTTAACAACGTTTTAAACGTAGTTTGGGCTTTCCGCACACAGAGGACACCACGTAGCGCTAGATTCGCGTGGTTTGTCGGTTTCATTTGATAACACACATGACCAAGAATATTAAGTAGGGGAAACCGGGGTTAATTGGCATAGTTTTTGGTTTTAAATTTTTTGATTTTTTTCTGTGATACTTCCAGTGAATTTGATTTTCGCTGATCATTTAGTAACTCCTTAACTATCAATTGGATTAAGAACTATTGTTTTCAAAAACTGCTTAGAACCATAAAAACATGTTTTTCCAAAGGACTCAAACTGTGCCAACTTACCCCAAACATGGGGTTAGTTGGCATACATAGAGGGGCTAGTTGGCATAACCATAATGAGAGATAGGAGTGAATTGGCAGAAATAAGTTCAGTTCACAAAAAAATTTTATTAACATGAAAACTTATTTTTTTGGTAGAACGCTTTTTCTATTCTTTAGGAATATTGTGCCTCTTAGTCTTATTTTGCCTTTCGGCTAACACTGCTTTTTTCACTGGAGAATCCGTTAGAATTGCGGGACTCTTTCGTTTTCTCCCTCGGTTAGAATCCTTCCGAGGCCCTGCCTTGGGTAAATGTGTCCTGCCTCTTCATACGTTAAATCTAGCTTTATAAAAATAACTATAAACTATGCCAACCAACCCCAACTCAATGAATGCCAACTAACCCCAATAGCGTAATCAAAACAATATGGTCTACCTATATTTCTACATAATGTCCACAAAGGTTTTTCGCATAAGGATCCAGGCATAGTTAGATACTCTATCAAAAACGACCAATAGAAACTTGGCAGCCTGTTTTACAGCTTTGCAAAATTATGATGGAAAAATTTACTTATCTTGTGCAAATATAAACAAGTGGAAGTAGCAAAGTGTCTGAAACTCAAATTAAACTGAAATACTAGTGGATGACACATCATAAACAACTTGTCAGATGTTCAAGACCACAGTACTCTACAATCTCCGTGAAGAAATTTAAAAGCCGAATGCCAACTAACCCCTAATGCCAACTAACGCCGATCTTCCCTACATCCTCAAATTTTGCAAATTATATCTTTGCTAAAAACAGTGTAATCTAAGTCTTACCTGGACCCATCTGTATAAACTATTTAAACTCAAGATTTTCCAGTTGTTTTATTGTACTATGCAAAATACCAAGCCCGCGAAAATTATTGTAGATAACTGTAATAATCTTCATTACATGTGCGGTCGAACATAAGGTGGAGAGAGTATGACCACGTATGACTAACCTAATTAACATTTGTCTCGCAATAATTATTGCCGAGATGCACGCGAACTTCATGATTTCACTGAAATGAATCACATTTTACCCTCATCTCTTTACCCAACGGCGAGTGCGTGACACATGCTTTTTCATATGGGCAATCCACGAATTACGTAACGTTTTCCATCTTCTTATGTAAGATTTACTAATTTGTCCAAACATCTATCACACTCGCGGTCCACCAAGTACGTACTTACTACGAAGTCATATTAAAGCACTTACCTATATGTGACTAAAGTAATGTAAAGTAACAGTGAGCCTTTCCCTTTTTGTTGACAAAACAAAAGTAAACAAAAAGAAGATATGACCGCCTCACAATGTTTAACTTAAGCCGCGATGACACGGGTTTGGCTTTCAAAATTTTTTTATTTTATTAAAAGAGTTTACCTGTAGCATCGTCAAGGCCTGTAGCTTCATGGGCTTTATGTGAACCCTTCATTAAACCTTTTTACAAAAATGAGAATATTTTAAAGGTGAAATCATGACTTCTATTTTACAAATACGGGAATCACGGTCTTGGCGTACGACCCGTATCAACGCGGCATAAACTTACATGGAATTTTAGATCTTTGGTATGTACAAAATTAACTTTATCAACGATTTGGGAAATCATTTCATGCTAAATCTTTTTACGGATCAAATGTGTTGTGATTTTGCAATAGAAATACATTTAAATTTTAAAGAATCCGTAAACTATAGACTATTTCAAATGAAATGTTTACAATATGTAAAATTATAATACTCTTATGTAAGATGTTTTTCCCGTACTTAAAAATTAGTAACGTATTTCTGCATCTTCCTCCTCTTCCTAAAACCCTTTCTCAATTTATGGACAACCCCTATACATGTATATAAATATACATATGTCTACATAGGTACACCTCTGCGCTCTGACAATATGTAAATACTTAGGTATTTACAGGATAAATCGTTGGTTTTTGGGCAAGGCAAGGCAAAGTTCGCACACCCGGTTGGCCTTATAGATTTTTGCTATAGAAGGTAACGCCTATTCAGCAGACTTGAAAGCAATTGCATGCAACAGACACTAATTACAGATAATACTACTGTGCTTATATATTATATGTAATACAACGCTTATAATTATTGTCAAAATGTTCACTCCTTTAAAGTAACACATTTTTTATCACGATAAGTTTACTTTTCATTATTAAGTCTATTGTACGTAATACTTTAACAGCATAATACCGTCTGTCCGCTGACGTAGATCGGCGTTAAAAACCGTGTACACGTATGTATATATTTACAAAGTGCGTGTCCAAACAAAGGTAATTTTTCAGTACAAAACTGTTTAAAACTGAAATGTGTAATAAAAACTGTTCATTCTGACATGTTGTTACATTTCATTCCAATTAATGGAAATAATAAAATAAAAATTTTGTAAGTGTGGGCAGTTAAATTTCAAAATATCGTGGCAAAAGTCCAGGTGAGTGTGAAAGTATGCGTACGTCTAGAAAACCAAAATCTACATCGGTTTTCGACAATAATACTTTTCAATCCCTCTTCCTCTCCAGTCTTGGGTATTTTAAGTTTTTTCCAAAAACAACTTTTCTATTTAATTTGTATTACTTTTTTTGACCTCTTGATTTATTTTCATTTATATTTGATTTTACTTATTAACCCTTTTCTTTTGATTTTCCTTCTTTTGGGTTACTTGGATCTTCAATTAAAACTCTCTCACTTATTAACTAGTTACTCTTGTATTTATGTATGATTTTTCTTTTGGGTATGTAGGTTTATTTATAAATGAAATTAGTTAAATCTTCCCAACGTTTTGTTTATCTAAGCTTTTAAACTTTTCATTTGATTGATAATAATATGTCAATTATACATATCTCACCGGTAATCGAAATCACATTCGTGGTGAAATACTTCACTTTTTTGTCTTGCTGAAATTTTATTTTATCTTGAACTTTATGAAGTTATGTTATTATTTTTACATTTCATTTTCAGAAATTCTTCTTTCAATTAGCATGGAAAATGAATCGTCCCGACTTCTGAAGGAACTGTTCGCAAGACCGCAACGATGCGACCTCTTGCAAAAATTTTGTTTCGGCTTAGGCCACATCTTCAACGACCTTTGTGCTGCCATTTGGTTTTCGTACATGTTATTCTATTTCCAAGTCATTTTGCAAATGGAACCATCTTCCGCGGGCACTTTAATAATGATAGGTAACGCTTGACCGTTTTAAGTGATTGGTTACTTAAATTGAAATGTTCGTTTTTCTGTTTATAGGACAAGTGGCTGATTCTTTAGCGACTCCCTTTTCTGGGTTTATTGTAGACAGGACGAGAAAGAGAAAAGTGTGCCACTTAGCAGGAACTATATTTGTCGCCGTTGGTTTCACATTACTATTTTCTTTAAGTCCTAATGGTTACCTCATCTCCCCTAAATGGTCGTTTCTTTACTACCTCAGTTTTATAACCGTCTTCCAGATCGGATGGGCAATGGTGCAAATATCGCATTTATCTGTAATACCAATTATTGCCAGGGATCACAGACAAAGTGTCGATTTGACGGCAATTAGATACACGGCTTCCGTGTGTTGCAACATATTCGTTTACGTAACGACCTGGATCATATTAAACAAAACTGACAATGCCGATATAGGACCCAGTGACTTTCAAAAATTTAAGGTATACCGACCTTTGTATGTATTCAGATAACTATTCTCTACTGCTATTCGTCCATTGTTATCTAAATGTAAATGTACGTATAATATGAACGTATACGTATTTACCTAAGTGTGTATTAAATTTAGCTTTTACACATACATCTATTACATATTTCATAATGACGTCCATCTATCTTGTACAGAACATGTATCTACATACATACGTATGTATTATTCGTACATACATATTTCATATATAAAGATGACAGTGACGGTTTCCAATAACGTTTGGAAAGTTACCTAACTTGAATAGGTACTCTAAGTAGTAGTAAAATACATTTTTTATGATATTTCGAAAAAACAGTACTTGTTGTTTACATGCTAGGGATAAACTGGGTAACTTTAAAAAATTTTTTACTTAAAACGCTCAAATCGAAAAACTTCAAATTGATTCATTTACACTCTAAATAGTTCTTAATCATGTAAAAAATAAACAATATTTCAGCACTCCTGTAAGGCGATTAGCAAATTTGAAGTAGAAATTTCATTTACCAATGAATTTAGGATATAACCCTAAGAACAATTTTCTTTTAAGTACTGTACAGTATTCACCCGTGTTAGGTAACTTTCAAACCGTTGCCATCGGCATCCTAATATTTTGTATTACATTTAAAACTTTTGGAGGTTTTAGGAAATTGCAGTTATGGTCACATCCTTAGGCTTATTGTGTTCAATAATATTTTATTGCGGAGTCGATTGCAACGAGCATGACATCACAGAGATCCCAACGATAGAAAATGGCACCAATGGGCTGAAAGTCGAGGAAAATGACATTCGAACGAAACGACATTTTTTAAAATCGTGTGTTATCTACAAAGTTTCACTTATGTTAGTGATTTATACAATTAATAGGGTTGTATATATTTAGATATATTAATAGCTTTGTTCCAACCACTACATCCAAGTAGTTCATGTACTAGTCAAACGATCAGCAGTTTACCAATAGTATGCGCAGCTTATAGATATTAATAAACTGCGCACTTTCTTTAAGAACTTCTGATCGTCTGACTAGTACAAGAACTAGTCGGATATATAGGTTGGAATAAGGCTAATATGGTTGTGTGTACGCCCCCATACATCAATATGAAAATTTATCAATATCAATTTAAATATTACGGAATATTGCAGGTACATGTCTTCCAGACTCTTCACTACCCTCAGTCTAATTTATATCCCGCTTTATCTTGATGAAAAAATGATGAATGGTTCTAAGGAAACTAATAAAGGAAATGGCAATATTAGAGGAGCAGTTGCAAGCGTACCTCTCATTTGTTTCACCGCATCCTTTCTAACTTCCTTGTTTCTGAAGTACGGCACGAAAATCTCCAATGATAAGGTTGTATACTTAATGGGGATAATATTTTCTTTAATCGCTTGCTGTTGGATATCTCAAAATTTAACATCAAATTTCTATCCTCAAATTGATACCATTGTCATTTTCATGGGTAAATGTATGCATTTATTTATTTCCATACTTGTCTATCTCCTTGACTATCTATACATTCAAATATTTATTTATTTATCGCTTTAAGGAATTGGCGGCTCAGCAACAATGGTCTCAAGCCTGTGTTTAACGGCTGAATTTGTGAAGAGCAATGGATTTCGAGGAGCTTCCATTTACAGCACTGTCACTTTCACAGATAAATTAATTTCTGGAGGTGTTGTTCTTATCATTCAACATTTGTACGTCATCTCAAAATACTATTATAAACTATATTTCAATATGTATTTTTTTTAAATTATTTCTTTTTTGAAATAATTTACTGCAATATTTTTGAGAAATAATCTACGTAAATATGTATTATATTTTGGGAAAATAATTGATTATGTAACTAAAGAAACTTTTTCTTCATTTGTAGACAGTGTAAACCGAAGGAACTCTGCCCAAATTTCTACCAAGAGGTGCTAAGTTACGCATGTGGATCAGCACTAATATTAGGACTATTCTCCCTTTGTTCACTTCATTTCTATTTGAAATACTGTAACAGGCCTAGAACATGAGGTTTTATTTGAAATGGGAAAAAGTGTAGTTACTTGTCAGAAATATTTCTAGTAGAAGCACAATCAGGAAACAGTAATAAAAGTTCTTAATTTTATATTGTATTTTTGCCTGACACTATTATATAATAAAATTTTGTATGTGTTCCATTCAACTATAAACTATTACTCAAGTTTTGTACCTTTAATGCGCAATTTTGTATTAACAGTGATAAATATACTAGGCGCCTAGTTGGTGTGACGTTTCTTTCTGTCTCGTAGAGAAAGTATAGTGATCATGCGAAAAAAGTTGTTTGAGATTTTGATAAATCTCTACGTTTTGAGTGCCCCTGAATCGATTTCGTCCTTTTTATTTGCTTTGGTGTGTGTCTGTATGTGAGGATGTGTGTAAACACGATAACTCAAAAACGACTTGAGTTAGATCAATGAAATTTGGTATGTATGTTGGTAATTTTAGCTAAAAAGTAAAGTCGTATCAACTTTAGGGTTTATTCGGATAACCGGAAGTGGTAGTTTACCAGGTGGAACTTTTTCATGTAAAGTGCCATTTTACTTCAAAGAATTTCTATGAAATTTTGTAATAACTTTAGAAGTAACAGAAAACTCACAGATATCAAATTTTAGCACAATTGCCTAACCGGAAGTGGTCTTTTTTGATAATTTTTTAAATATGCATATGTGTATATAATATCAAAATTATATAAAAATCACTCTGCATCCTACTGTGAATCTGTCTTGTCTAGTACAGTTTAGAAATATACGAGAAAGCCGAGTGGAGACTACTGTATATTTAATTTGAATTATTGCACGTGAAACTCCAAAAATGTGTCTAAAGTAGAGAGCACCTATTATCAATTATTAACTTTATTTTATTGTATATTGTATTGGCAGAAGGATACACAAATTAGAATTAAATATTTTTGACAGATGTGGAGACTTTTTACATTCATATGAAAGATAAATTTGTATTTAAAAAATGGAAAGCTCACACACTGAGAGAAATATAGTGCAGAATTACGAACCTATTAACACATATATGTGCTATTAGTCATATTCGCGTTAAAAACTTGACAGTCGTACGTACGAATAAAATACCATTAATACACTATTATCAGTTCGAATTACGAATAATTTAACTGTACGTATTGTAACAATTTCAGTTTGAGTTTGGATTACACTTCATTAGATTGTTAATATTACCGTACGAATGTAAAATAAGCAAAAATACGAGCAGTTTGACATTAGATTAACATTTTCACATACTTAAAAAATTCCATTTTTCTCCGTGCACTTTAAAACGAAAATGCAGTGTCGTATTATGTTTGACAAAGGTCCTAATTATGAAAAATGACTAATTTGAAATTTTAAATATAAAGCATGTTCTCATATCACACTTCACAGATTACATAAAACTTGTTCGTACTATCCAACTAATGGTTTTATAACAGTCTATAAGTAGTATATATACAGCGTGGTCCATCTAAGACGTTCACCTTGAATTATAGCGTTATTATCAAAGTTAGAACAATCAAACTTACAGGATTAACTCAGCACCTAAAGAGCTCCAAAAAACACTAGTAGTGTTTTGTTCTGCCGCACATAGTTTTTGCGCAAGTGCTCTTGGATCCATATAAGTGATGATGAAGATGAACTTGTTTTTGCATATTTTAAATCAGCAAGTAATTCTGCGTACAATGGTATAAACATTTCTGTAAAAATATGGCGGATGGACGAAAAATATTTTTTTAATATTACGGCTTTGTTTACCGAGTTAGGGCAATGAAATTTAGAAAAATTAATTCTGCACATAAAGGGCTTAAAAATATCTCAATAACGTTTTACTCTGTGACATTTCGTTTCCGCGCAAGAGCACATAACTTTTAAAAATACATAGTTTTCAAGATGTTTTTATTATGAATTCTAATCCCCAGAATGATTATGCGTACAACGATACCAATATTGGAGCAAAAAATCTTGAATTATAGATTTTTTTATTTTATAGACTATGTCCACTTAACCGCCACGCACGCATTTCTAGTTATTTTGTTTTCAATCGCTCAGGATAGTAGATTTATTAGACGTGATAAATTGAGAAAATCAAAACATTTGATACTTAGTATGTACATTCAGTTTCATATTAACTGTCACTCGTTTACTTTCATTTTCTGTACTAAATAAAATAATATTAATACAAAACATCACACTTTAAACTAAAATATGAATTTTTTAAATGATATTATGAGTACTACGCCACGGATTGACTGTTAACCGTGCTAGAATGACAGCGTTCGCCAAACGAAATTAGTGACATTTATTATGGAAACAGATGTACGTAGTAAACAGTTGCTTACAAAACCTATGGAGCGTGAAATAAAAGTAAATGACAGAATGCCTGTTAATAAATAGCTAGTACCTTACACAATATTGTAATTATTGATAAGCAAAAGAGCGTTTGTCATCCCACTAAGAGGAAATAAAGATTTCAGTATTTATCATTTATTTAACATCTGCCTGTTTGGGCATAATAGACCAATTGACGACGCCAAAAATTAGGATCATAAGTTCTGAAGGAATCTACAAAACAGGGAGCCCCTGTTATACACCGTTCATGAACGATGAAGTAGTTAATATTTTTTAATTTTTTAATATTTTTTCCCAATGAAAAAAATCGCGCCCTTGCTGGGATTCGAACCATAAACCCCTTACACCAAACGCCAGCGCCTTAGCAATTAGGCCATCACGACGACAACCATTTGTTAATATTAGGTGACATATGAGTAAATGTCTAAAAGGTAAGTCTACTATCATGGATGACTGACTGTAGACATGTGTGCGTGGCAATTAAGTGGACATAGTCTATACAATAGAAAAATCCATAAAACAAGATTTTTTGCTGCAATATTGGTATCGTTGTACGCATAATCATTCTGTGGATTAGAATTAATAATAAAAGCACTTTGAAAACTATGTATTTTTAAAAGTTATGTGCTCTTGCGCGGAAACGAAATGTCACATAGTAAAAAGTTATTGGGATGTTTTTAAGCCCATTATGTGCAGAATTAATTTTTGGAAATTTCATTGCCCTAACTTGGCAAACAAAGCCGTAATATTACAAAAATGTTTTTCGGCCATGCACCATTTTTTTGCAGAAATGTTTATACCGTTGTATGCAGAATTACTTGCCGATTTAAAATATGTAAAAAAAGTTTATCTTCATCATCCAAGTGCGATTGCGCAAAAACTATGCACGACAAAACAAAACACTACTAGCGTTTTTTGGCGCTCTTTAGGTGCTGAGTAAATCCTGCAAGTTTGAATATTGTAACTTTGATAATATCGCTATAATTCTAGGTGGACCACCCTGTATACATAGTATACAGGGTGAGTCTTTTAAAGTGTTACAAGTCGATATCTCCAGAACCAGTTGGAGTATTTGAATGAGACTTTAGGGGGGTTAATGAAGGGGTAGGGGGACAAATTCTGACATATGTTTGACATCCCCTCCTCCCATTTTGACAGGAGAGGGGGTAACTTTGAAATTTCAAATGGAATGATGCAATTTTTATTTTGAAATTCGAATCTATGATAAAATCTGCGTACATTGGAAAAAAATTGTCAAATTTGCGTTACAGGTTACGATTTTATTAAATAAATAAAATATAGTTACAGTAGCCTGTTTGTCAAGTCATTGCACGCTGGCGTTTAATGTGAGAGGTCCTGTATACGAAAAAACAAGTAGTAGCAGGCTTTGGATAATAAAAAAAACAATGTTATTTGTAACAGTCAATTACATCCGTTTCCCGTTTCAATTCCATGTAATAATGGCACAAAATTATAATATTGAGATTGATACGCTACTAGTTTTGGGAGAATGTAGAAGAAATTACCGGGATGCTGAGCACCTGTGGGCAATTAGGTTTCCTAATATTCCAAAATCGCACATGGCCTTTAAACGACTGGAACCCCGAGGACGCAGTACCGGTAACCTGTCCACGAAGAAAAGAGTCCGTAGACGATCCAAAACTAGCAAAAACATGGCTATCGGAGTCTTAGGAGCTGTCACATTTAATCCCCATATTAGTTCCAGACAGCTGGCCATTGATTGTGGTCTTAGTCAATCATCAATAATGAGAATTTTGCATTCACATAGATTTCACCCTTATTATATCTGTCTTCACCAAGAACTATATGGCGAAGATTTTAATAATCGCATTCCATATTGCAATTGGATTAATGAAAAATATGAATATGATAATAATTTTTTAAAGCAAGTAATTTTTTTCCGATGAAATCACATTTACAAACTGCGGACAGGTACGTTTTGTTTATTTTTAGTTCAGTGCAGGACAGATGCAGCTAATGTAGACACCACACAGACTGGTAAAGACTAAAATCGCTTGCACAAAAACCAGTCTCTCCTATAGGACGCATATTAAAGTGTATCGTTTTATTTTTGAGTTCTTAAAATCCATTATTTTATTTTTCAAGGTAAATAGACATAACATGCATTATTGAACTTCTGAAAACCCTCATTGGATGAGAAGTGTTCCAAATCAACATCCCTAGAGGCACTTAATACTTGGTGTGGCATCGTCGGAAATAGAATTATTGGCCTCCATTTTTTTGAAGGAACTTTAAATGGGGAAATGTATAACAACATTTTGACCAACGATTTACCCCAGGTTTTAAATCACGTGAATTGGAATGAAACAATGTGGTTTCAACAAGAGGGTGCTCCCGCACATTTTGCAAGTCAAGCCCGCGAAACCCTGAATATTATGTTTGGTCGTGGTGGACCTATAAATTGGCCTGCAAGGTCACCGGACTTAATGCCTCTCGACTTCTTTCTTTGGGGGTTTATAAAGGAAAAAGTTATGGTAACCGCATCAACAACAGTCGAAGATATGAAAGAACGTATTCGACAAGCCTGTAGAGTAATTCAGCAAGACATGTACGTCGCGTTCGTAACTCTTGTAGAAAAAGAGTTTTAAAGTGTTTGGAAGTGAATGGAGGTCATTTCCAACATCTTTTAAAGCAAGATCATCGTTAAAAGTGTTGTTATTTCTTTTTTGTTCCTAGTATTATTATACTACATTTTCAATTTCAATTTATATTTTTAATTACTACTGTTCATAAATTATCAATGTCTCCTTTTCTTTACTTGTTTATTGAACATTTACCTATTTCTATTGCCGACTGGGACTGCCACACATGAAAACACCTCCCCAATTCCAATCAGATAAATTATCGCCGCGACTGAATGAGTTTCGAACACGGAACATGACGCACTAAGGATCAGCGCGACGACATTTTATTTATTTAATAAAATCGTAACCCGTAACGCAAATTAAACATTTTTTTTCCAATGTACGCAGATTTTATGATAAATTCGAACTCCAAAATAAAAATTGCATCATTCCATTTGAAATTTCAAAGTTACCCCCTCTTCTGTCAAAATGGGAGGGGGGGATGTCAAACATATGTCAGAATTTGTCCCCCTGGACCTTCATTAACCCCCCTAAAGTCTCATTCAAATACTCCACCTGGTTTTGGAGATATCGACTTGTAACACTTTAAGGACTCATCCTGTGTAATAATTAATATACTATTGTATGATGTCCCAAATCAGGATTTTTTCAAATGGTGTTGTTGAAATAAAACACGATTCCTGATGAATTTATTTATTATTTGTTAGGTTACCGATTTCGTCTTAATTTAATTCAGACTTCATCGAACCTATGTGATCAAGTAATATACATACTACATACTTCTTTGCCTCTTCTATAAGTAATGTACAGATTGATCTATTCACAACTGACCAGGGGGTGGAGATACAATTCTATAGGTTTTAAAGTGGTCGTTCCTCAATGGCTGGGACTAGAGAACAGTTCGGCAGGGGATGTCATAAATCTTTCTGCACAGATAGAAAACCGCTTGTGGAGGGGTAGTAGAAAGATTTATGACATCCCCTGCCGAACTGTTCTCTAGTCCCAGCCATTGACGAACGACCACTTTAAAACCTATAGAATTGTGTCTCCACCCCCTGGCCAGTTGTGAATAGATCAATCTGTAGTTGCAGTATTACAGAATATTTATTAAAAAACTCATATATATAACCCATTTTATTATAAGCT
>JAWQRP010004201.1:0-12218 GCA_033557875.1 Quadriops clusia | reverse complement strand
CACGCAATTTTGTCCACACACCGTTTGAATTTGCCGCCGTTTATCCGCTCACGTTCCACACTCTGGTGGGGCGACATCTTCTGTCACTGCAAGGCATCATCATTTCCTGTCTCAACCTACACGCTTTACCAGTGTCGTTTTAACCCTTTAGCGCCGGCATATTTTTTTAAATTAGCAAATATACTGTTACAACATGTTATTTAGACATAAAACATTCCAAAAATAACGTGATCTGGAATTACATTTCTCATATTTTGAAAATTTGGGCCGTGATCATATGAACACGCTAGGCGCCAGTAATAGCTAAATTATTGGAAATGTAGTACACACGACACGACAAGGATCTGGAAATTTGAGAAAAAACAACACTTGTCTGTAGACATAACATATTATTTAATGCAATGTAAAGCTTATGGGTGTTTGTTTACATAGTGTGAAATATAGAAAAACATTCAATACATAATCCTACGTTGTATTTTAAACATTGTATCAGAATTGTCTTTGCACAGTTTGGGGCTGCACATCGTCGTCGATTACATTGTGTTACAAAGTGATCCGTCCTATCCAATCGTACATCAGAAACTTGGGAATGTATTGCACTGAACTTCGAAATAGATGGGCGACCAGCGCCATGTGGTAAGTTTTTGTATTGTTGCAAATAAGTTTTTACAATAGCTCTTCGAAAATCCAATTGTGGAACCACTTTTACGCATTAGTATCCAGGCATTATGCATTGCCACGTCCATTAGCCATGTGAATATTGGTCAGTACCATTTCTTTCCTCGGATTCCAATGCGGTAGTACGATATATTTTCGTCCATTCGATCAGTGCCACCCATATACTTGTTATAATTTGATATCAAAGAAGGTTGATCAACACGTATCTTACGTTTTTGTTCTTTGGAATACCGAGAAATTTTGGTCATAGGTTCGATGCTGTGACATGTAGAGGCGACTGCTACAACAGAGTTGTCCACCCATTTAGTAACCAATATATTCTCTTCTTTACAAATTTGTTTAGCATAAGTACCTCTTTCCTGCTTCTTCATAACTTTGGATTGTGGTGGTGGGCAATCTCTTGGGATTCGATTTTCTTGGAATGTACCAGTAGCATCATATCCCATTTTTTTTAAATGGCTAAGTAGGCGCATACTTGTAAATAAATTATCAAAATATAATTTTTATGGAATTTTCTTTTTGCTCTCGGGCAAGTTGTCAAGCGATTTGGACCAGTGGTGCTGCAGCTTTACCAAAATCAGTTTCATATACTCCCACTGCATTTGGGTTTCGACCCTGATACACATCGAAATCGACCAAATATCCACTGGGCGTGTTGAGACACCATATTTTATATCCAAATCAGATAGGTTTGCCTCTTATAAATTGCTTACAGCTGTGGCGCCCAAAATAAGCAACCATGCATTCGTCAAAATCGAGATGTTCTTCAGCTTGAAAAATATTAACAAAACGTGTTTGCAACATTTTCATCAAAGGCCGTAATTTCCACATTTTGTCAACTTCATTTATGTCGGCATTATCAGCAAAGTGAATATATTTACAGATTTCCAGAAAACGATCTCTTCTCATAGCATTTGCCATGACGTCACAAGCATCGTTCCCCCACCAAACTAGCTTCAAAACAAGCTGTCTATAAGCTACGTTAAGCTTGCTCCGTAATATTTAACCTCCCTGGCTGAGGATAATTTTGCTCGCGTTGCGTGTATGTGGCTGTTCCATCTTAGATCACTCTGGAACCAGACTCCCAAGAATCTAACAGGTTGGGTATTTCCAATAGTAGTCCTGTAGGTCATGATTTGGGTTTTCTCCCTGCTCATATGCAGGTTATTTGTCTCGAACCAATTCTCAGCTTGTTCCAGGGCCCTGCCGGTCTTTGCTACTGCAATGTGCTTATGGTCTTCACTGTTCAGGATGGTAGAGTCATCTGCATAGAGGCATATTTTGCCACAGTTTATGTTCTGCACAAGGTTGTCCATATATATGATAAAAAGCAGAGGCCCCAACGCCAATCCCTGCGGCACACCGCATGTAACCATTCTCCATCCAAACACCTGATCCCCCACTCTTACCCGCTGCATTCTTCCGTAAAGATACGGTTCACATAACCATCAAGGTGGAACCAGGCTTCATCGCTTAAAAATGTTATGTTTAGATAGATACATCGGTACAAAGTTCTCTAGTCACAATATCGGACTCTGGCTTCATAATCTTGTTGTTTTATATCTTGTAAAGTCGCATCTTGAGGTGTTTCCGAAGCATCTTCCTGGTTGTTGAATAACACACTACACTGCGAGCACATGGTTTCGGATGGACATATGCGGATTTTCTTATTATTATCTCTCTTATTTCTTCAACATCTTTGCTAACAGATGGTTTGTCTGATGAAGACCTTTTTCCCACAGTGCCATGAGTTTCAAACTTTTCAACAGTCCTGCGAATATGTTGACGAAGAGATTTGTCTTCCACATTGTGGTCTGGAAATTATTACAAAAACTCCATCGCACAAGCCTCTTGCGAATATATAACTTCACCATTTTCAATGTGTTTGGTGCCATAATAGGTTTTTATTATAAAAATATTTTCTTCCAAAGTTAAGACCCCAGCCTGCAAAAGTTTGTAACTTATTCATATCGGAGAAGCAACTAGGAAACCTATTTAGGTATTCAGAAATGTGAACAAAAGCAGCAGTTTAAGTGTGAAATGTCCGCCTAGGAAACACTAACTCTGCAACGTAACTAAAATACAGCATTTGATATGAAAAAGTTACATAACGGGTTACATATAGGTTATGTAACATTATGCATCTGTAATGTCTCAAATACACGATTATATAGATTATTATAATGTAAATGATAGGTAACATACTTTTATTGATGGATAGGCTATTAGTTTCGAGGAGTCTCTCCTCATCTTCTAGCCTATGTAGCCAAGTAAAGAACAATGCCGTGGTAATTAATATTTCACACAGTTTAAAATTAGCAATAAAAATATACCTTTATTTCGAGGAATATATTAATATATAAAATTAGCTAAATTACATAGAGAAATGTAAAACACCGAACAAATATCATCAAACAAACAGTTCCTCGAAATAAAGTTATATTTTTATTGTTAATTTTAAACTGTATGAAATATTAATTACCACGGCACTGTTCTTTACTTGGCTACATAAGCTAGAAGATGAGGAGGGACTCCTCGAAACTAATAGCCTATCCATCAATAAAAGTATGTTACCTATCATTTACATTATAATAACCTATAACATTATTAATTTTAATAACCTATAACATTATAATAACCTATAATAAATATTCATAGCAGTTGTTAACGACAAATTGTTCTTTCATTGAGTACACAGAATTGCAGAGGAGCAGGGACTCTCCTCGAAACTTAATAAAAATTTTCAAGAAGATAATTTTAATTTTATTTTCAACATATCACTACTTAATGGTGAATAAATATCATTTTTTGTTACAATGTCTTTTATATCTTAACTCGCTTTGGCGAAACCAATCCATAATACCCAGTTTAAAGGACTTCTCTTCATAATCCTGAGTTTTTTCCAAAACTGCACCTGTAACAATTAAAACGATTTTAATGTTCAGTATTGTAAAAAAATAAACTTGCATTACCATACATTTCCTTCATGCAGACAGGTGAAAAACACATTTGCACTATAGTTAGTTCATGCCTGATTCTTATTAGATTCCTGCGATATTACTTCTATACTTGATTCTTTTGTGACTTACATAAAATCTGATTCTGTGAGCTTATTTTTGAATTTAAACTATACCATGAATAAGTGCTTTATGAACACTCGTATATTTTCCCGCAGTTTACAATTTTTCAAATATGCTGTTTTAATATAAGACAAATTTAACTTAATTATTTTCTACACACTATTCTCCATGTAGTAAAAGTTTTTTTTTCTGACGAGCATCACAGTCCCTGTATGCTTGCTGATTTAAGAAGAATCCCACTGGAATCTAGTGGGAATCAGGCAAAAAAACTGAAGCATGAAATTTACCTTGTACTGCTGCTAAAATTTTTTTGTCCTCCAGCTTTAAATTTTCATTCCTGCCTTTTAATGAAATACTTCGTGATATTTCAATTCCGAATACCACAGGCAAAATTTTGAAGATCGATTCTCAAATATTATTTGGAACAGCATATGTTTTTAAATAATTAACCTGTAACAAGTTGAATGAAACATTTGAATTTAAAACTTATCATAATTATAAAATACGTACGTAAAACTTACTATGTAAATACTAACCAAATTTTTATATTTGTCCACATCTGTTAACTCCTCCTCCAAGTTTTCGAAGTCTTCAAAAGTTTCAACCGGCTCTTTTGGAAGTTCCCTTGTTTTAACTGGATCTGTAAGTGTTGTATTAATTGCCTCGATCTTCTTGTGCAGAGATGTCATTTGCAGATCCATTGAACCCAGTTTTCGATATATCTTCATTAGTAATTCTAAAATCAGTATGTATAAGTATTTTTATCAGGGATTATTAAAAAAATTATCTAAATGTTTAAATCAACACATTAATACCAATTTTCATATAAGAGGTGTTTCAGTTTAGATAATTTTTGTGTAATTTGCAATACCTTTGCAAATGCAGATATTTCATGATTGTTAAGCATAATTGAATGGCGAATATCAAAAAGGGCTCACCTTGGATTTTAAATCCTCTTGTACAAAAATCACGACCTCGCCCTTCTAAATTTAAATGAGCTAAGACAGCAGCGACAATATTGCTCACTACCCTCCTCAAATGTCATCTCGACATGGTCGAAACATTTTTTCTGCGACCCTGTGCATATACATTAATTGGTATACTCGGAGAAAAATTAAATGTCGGTTTTTTACTGGTCACACATATTGTCTGTGGTATCTTAGCCTATATTAGTACCCTACTGTATTTATGGATCAGACTACGACTCTTCAGTGCAAGCAATATGTGCGGCCAACAGAAAACGGACATTTAATTTTTCTCCGATTGTACACAGCACACAATAAATGAAACTTAAAAATACGTTCATTGTCTTCAGTACGATCCTAAGCCAGAAGAAAATAACTTTAATATAGCCCACGAAGTTTGCAAAGTTAGCCAGTCAAAAGCGGTAAAAAAGCGATTCTCTCAGTTGATGGCTGATATATATGGCTGCTGCTGTAATTGTCAAAGAGCAAGGTTATGGGCAAAGAGCACCAGGTATTGCTGAAGGGGCTGCTGCTGAAGGTGCCCCCGCTGAAGGGGATTTTTCAGCAGAAGGGATTCCTCCAGCGAATACGAATGGCTATCGTGTTTAGGACGTGTACTAACGTTTCATTTATTGTGTGCATTACAGAACTTAAAGATGGTGATGTATAGCAGTTTATTTAATTATAATAAATCACATCTACTTACCGACATTGCCGATTATTTAAAGCCTGTTGAAAGAAATCCAGATAAACTACAAAGACGGGCCACGGTCGAACAAAACTGTCGTTGACGAGCCCGCACGAACAAAAACCACAACCGCCAATAAAATCTAGTCGTGGTTAATATAGGGCTACCAAACCCCCAAACCCGTGTTGCCAACTTCAATTAACGTTACAGAACTAACTCAATAATTCGTAACTATTCACGTTACATTTACATGACAAAATACAATTTAGATATGCAACAGATTCATTTAATTTACGAATTCACCAATTAAATGATTATAATACGTAAAGGTTGCGTAACTTTTACAACAATTAATTACGTATCCGCCGTTATTTTAAACTCGCACAAGAGACACGTGAACAGAAACATTCAGTGCAAGCTGGGTTACATGTTTTTAAATTACTTACTTACGTAAGTAAGATATACAAAAGTTATATAATAAGAGGTATTAAAACTCGTACTATATCTTAAGATATATGCTAAAATTGCGTCGCTTGTTTCTTCTCACCTCGTTTGCGTTTTATTTTGCATATTTGTGTACATCGGTGTGCTGTTGTCAGCCATATTAAATGAAAGAACGAGCTGGCAGTTATTGAAGCCAAAAGAAGTTGCATAAAAGTGAAAAGACATGAATTTGAACCGGAGAAGAAACTTGCGAAACCAGTGAAAAATGCTAAGGAAAATTACAAAAATAAAAGAAAAGCTAGCAAGAAAAATGGCAACAACAGTAATGACGATAACTGTTTCTGCGTAATTTTTGTAGATCCCTATTCACGAAGTTGGCAGAAGGAGCAGTCGATCCAGTGTGAGGAATGTAAGTCACCTGACCTGTACCAAAAGCAGGTTGTCCTATGTCTGCCATAATTGTTTTTCTTGTTTTAACATTGATACTTTTAGTCACTACAACTAAACTTAAATTGTAGTGTGCTATTTCTTTATTTCTAAGATTTCAATGTCTAATAGACAAGACTGGTAAGTAAAAATTAAGTTAAATTGGTACTTTCTGTGCAATATTTGTCACATTAGTTGATTTTGTGTCCAATTTGTTCTAAAATATGTGATTCTTCAGGAGGTTCCTCATCTATTTCATCTATTGCAATAATATGTAATATTGCTGTTACCCTAATACCTTTTGGGACTTTTCCAATGCTAATCGCATTTTAACTGGATTACTGGGAATCAGCTCTTCCAAAATACTTAACCTCAAATATCTAACCGATAAACCTGACGCATGCTTACTCAGCAATGTTTTAATTTTAACTGTTGCCAACGTTCCTCTTTTTCTCCGTTTAGTTACTAGAACTTTTAATCGGAATATAAAATCCAATTCTACTTTACTTGGCCAATCATTTTAAACCATCAGTAGTTAATCTTGTCGTTGCAGACGCTTTACTTTTGCATTGTAAAAGCGACCCTAAGTTAAAGTAAATACGAGATCACCTGCTGTGTTGATTTAGGAAGATGGAAATATCCAACAAAGAAGCAGCTCAAAAGAAAAAAAAATTGTATTTGAATCGTAGCTACACACATACATAAAATAAAGTTACTACAAATATTATATCAAATGAAAGCATTAATAAACTATGATACACAAGCTCTGTGTTAAAACCTGTTTATAGGTAATCAATGTGTAAGTTTTTTTAAGGAAATTATCATAGCATATATCTATTCAATTTTAAAGTTACAGTTATTTAGCAAAATTAGAAAATGGTTTGCCGAACTGTGTTCTTTTTTTAATTACTTTACAAAAATTTTACAAGAAAATGGTTACTCAACAGTATGTGTTCGTAAATGGATATTTAAATACTGTTTTGTAGAGAATGACTTCTTACAAATTGTACAAGAAAACGGTTTCTCACCTGTATGTGTGCGTAAATGCTTTCTTAAATTACGGTTTGTAGCAAACGACTTTTTACAAATTGTACAAAAAAACGGTTTCTCACCTGTATGTGAGAGTAAATGGGTTTTTAAATTGTCGTTTGTAAAGAATGACTTTTCACAAACCGTACAAGAAAACGGTTTCTCACCAGTATGTATGAGTAAATGGGTTTTTAAACTGCCGTTTGTAGAGAATGACTTTTCACAAACCGTACAAAAAAATGGCTTCTCACCTGTATGTATACGTAAATGTTTTTTCAAATTGGTTTCTTGAGAGAATGACTTTTCACAAAGAGCACAAGAAAACGGTTTCTCACCAGTATGTGTGCGTAAATGATTTCTTAAACTAGGGTTTGAAGCAAATGACTTTTCGCAAATTGTACAAAAAAACGATTTCTCACCTGTATGAGTGAGTAAATGGATTTTTAAACTGCCGTTTGTAGAGAATGACTTTTGACAAACCGTACATGAAAATGGCTTCTCACCTGTATGGATACGTAAATGTTTTTTCAAATTGCTTTCTTGAGAGAATGACTTTTCACAAAGAGCGCAAGAAAACGGTTTCTCACCAGTATGGGTGCGTAAATGATTTCTTAAACAAGGGTTTGAAGCAAATGACTTTTCGCAAATTGTACAAAAAAACGATTTCTCACCTGTATGTGTGAGTAAATGAGTTGTTAAATTGTCGTTTGCAGAGAACGACTTTTTACAAACCGTACAAGAAAAAAGCTTCTCACTTGTATGTGTACGTAAATGTTTTTTCAAATTGGTTTTTTGAGAGAATGACATTTCACAATGTGCACAAGGAAACGGTTTTTGACCAGTATGTGTGCGTAAATGTCTGTTTAATTTTGATTTTACAGCGAATGACTTCTCACAAACTTCGCAAGAAAACGGTTTCTCACCCGTATGTGTGCGTGAATGTATTTTTAAATTACCTTTTCCAGAAATTGATTTACCACAAATTGCACAAGAAAATAGATTCTCACCTGTATGTGTGCGTAAATGGTTTTTTAAAGAGACACTTAGAGAGTATGACTTATTACAAATTGTACAAGAAAACGATTTCTCACCTGTATGAGTGCTTAAATGTATTTGTAAATTGAATTTTTCAGAGAATGACTTCCCACAAATTCCACAAGTAAACGGTTTCTCACCAGTATGTGTGCGTAAATGTACTTTCAATTTGGCTTTTTTAGAGTACAACTTGTCACAAATTGTACAAGAAAACTGTTTCTTATCGGTATATGTGCGCACATGGTTTTTAAATGTCTCTTTTGCAGTGAACGATTTTTCACAAATTACAGAAGAAGGTTGATTTTCTTTGCAAGGATCCTGTTGGTGAATAATCAAGTTGTCACTTTCAACTTTGGTTTCATGCTGATTTGAATACTTATGATATTCATCGATATGCCTTCCAAAGTCTGCCTCAAACTGAAATACTTCTTCGCAAACATGACACGAATATCCTATATTCGCCTCGATTTCGAATTTCAGGTGTTTCGTATCGAATTCTTTGGTTTCTCTTTCTTCTTTAACTGTCGTAAGATATTCTTCTGTGATACATTCTTCCTTTATGGGGACATCTACCAAACTGTCTGCCATTTTATTGCTTCTTGCAGATGTATTCCTGAGAATTCATCATAATATGTAGAATTTAGTTTAGAACAATTTGTTTGTTTATACTAACGGGGTTATTCCGTAACGTCAACATGCATGTTCATGAACGGTTAATGTAAGTGAACATGATTTGCTTATTCTCTAGACGCATGTTAACTAACAAGCCCTGTTCACGGTTTTACAACCCTGTTCGCCAACGACAACAGCTGATCGATTGGGATTTCGTAACTTTTTACCCATGTTCATAAACATGCCTCAGCGCTGTTCTTGAAAGACAACTCGATGGCTAGCGTTAAGCCAAGTTTGAGGTTATGATGTTTGTGTTGCAATAGAAAACAATGTATATAATGTTCAACTCGAAGAATTACTGAAGAGGTAAATGGAAAATAAAAGCTACAGGACTAATAAGAATGAGATGATACTGCGATATGGCAAATTAGTCAAGTAAGACGGGTCTTGTTACATATAATTATCGAAATGAGGATAAACATTATTGGCTAATGGGTAATACAATCAGTTTACTGTTTTTACATAATAATTGAATTATATTTTATTTTGTAGGAGATAGTGAGTACTCGCCGCTACAATTTCTGCGGGCACCAATTCCAGGAGCACTGGAAAGGTGTATTGGCCTTCTAAATGCATGGCTTTGATAGTTAAAAAAGGTCGGGTTCTGCATTATAAACCAGAAAAATTTTTAACGTAAGTGCAATACTGTACAATACTCTAAGGGATAGACATTTACATGATGACATTCACCTTAATAATTACGAAGAAATATAACTTGATGGTAATATAACTTTTTAGAACAATACGTTCTTGTACAAGGCACAGTGACGAGTAAGGAAGTAGTCAACGCAAACATTAAGTAATGTTCAAAAATGGATATGTTCAGTTTCTTTTTACATTTCTGCTGACTGCTTACTCATTCACAAGCATGACTTTTGAAAACGTTCATGTAATTTTTAGGTAATAATATGGATGGTGCCGATAATAACCTCTATGATATCAGGGATGAAGACCGTACAGCTTTAATTGAACAACTCTTTGCATAATCGGAGTTGTCATTGTTAGATTGCCTTGTAAAATAAGAAGTTATATTTATATATACATATATATTCTTGAGTCACATACAAGTTTTTAATTATAGAATAAAAATTAAAACACTGACATTTTTGTATTATTTGTTTAATAATTATACTCTGAATTATTTACTTTAATATATCTGATCATTGTTTGTTGAACTGATACATGTCAAATTATATAAGCTTTGTTCCATCCCCACGTCCGACTACATGTATTAGTCAAACGATCAGAAGTTCATCAACAGTATCTACTGTTTATAAATATTTATGTACTGCGCAATTTATTTAAGAATTTCTGATCGTCCGACTAGTACGTGAACTAGTCGGACGTAAGGGATGGAACAAAGTTATAGACTATCAGGAAAATGCTTAATAGAAAAGAAGCTGAACAAGAAAATATATTCATTAAATTTATTCCGAATCAGAAGATTCCACGTTTAGAAGTTCCATATATTTCATTAAAAAGTTTTCATTGTAAGTTTTATTTGAACTTCCTTTTTTTTAAAGTTTACTAGATATTTTAAATTATCTTTGAGTATTTAATATTGTAATTTTATTTCCAATATTAACAAAGCAAAGGCTTGCCCTAGGCCGTTTAGATGTTAGATTCTTAGATCTTTGCTGCACTGATGGTCCAGGATATGGAGATCCTGCGGTGGTATCCGAATCTCTCAAATCTTTTCTATTTCCATGTTAACAATTCGACACCTTAACGTTAATAACAACAACAAATCTTTTTATTACATAATGTCTCTTCTGATTTCTTATTGAATAAATTGAGCACTATTAGGGATATGTTTGCTTTAAGAAATGGGAGGTACTTGCAATATCTCACGGTTAATAACGATAACAAACATTGTTATTGCAAATCATTTCTTCTGGTTTCTTTTCGACGAAAGTTTTCACTAATAGGAACATATTTGCTTTGACAAAAGTTCACAGTTAATAATGAACACGTCATTGATAAAGAGCCTTGTTATTGTTGATTCTTCTGATTTGTGTTCTGTACATTCTAACCTTGCTTTTATAAGCCCAACATATTTCAATATTTTGTTAAAAATGATGAAAATTTATTATTTATTCATCCCCAATATTATTATTTATTGCATAAGAATCTATTATCAAGATAAGTGCTATAGAACCACAAAATTTATGTTAGATCTCATCTGCTCAACATGAGTTTTAGAGGTGATGGTAGGGAACAACCTCTAACATTGGTCATGTTGAGAATATCGTTTACTAACGGCATTGTCAAATATGAACGTGGGCCGGTTCGGAATAACCCCGTAAGTGTACCATATAAATGTACTTACCTATTATTAAGAGTAACGAACGAAATGGTAAAAAGTATAACTTTACATCCAAGGACACTAAAACGACCTGAATAATGAAGAATGCTAAACCTATAGCAGATGACTAACGAAAGAACAGGTGTAACATTTGGTTCTTTTTTATGTTCAATGTTGGTAATTGGTGTGTAAAAAATGTACGCGATCTTGCTGCGATTTCACTGACCGATCGTGAGTAATTGAAAGCGAAGAAGTCAGAGGAGTAAACAATACTTGGAACCTGTGAAGTTAGCTATGACTGCGAATTGTATTTGAGCAAACACCCAGCGTATACAGGGCACCGACTCTTGAGATTTCGTATACGTTTTGTGTCGATTTATGTGACCTATTTCACATATAATCGACCAGAAACCTAAAGTATATGAAAAAAGCAATTCTGAAACAGAATACGACGTCCAATATTTTCCTTATTTTCTGCATTATAAATTTGAGATCTAACGATTTAAGTATTAGTATATTATTCTCGTCATTATAAATTTTGAACTAACAATTTAACTCAAGATACAATCAATTCTAAATACCTAAATTTATGATATTTGTTGGTTTTTATATTTTTCTCAATTTATTGTTGGTGCGTGTGTATACATATATGTATTGTATGTATGTATATAGACGCGTATTAGTTATTATTGGTGATTCTGATTGGTGTTTACGATTATGATTATTATGATGTTAAGTATGAAACTTTAACAGGGTTTTCTTTATATATGTACTAGCAGACCCGTCGTTCTTCGAACGAACTTTTGGGTAAATGGTCTTTTTAAAAGGGGCGTGTGTGAAATGTACATGGAGACAGTGGAAAATAATCAAACACATTGTTAGAATAAGAAGAATAG
>JAWQRP010004200.1:0-12219 GCA_033557875.1 Quadriops clusia | reverse complement strand
ACTGGCGTCCACGTTTAACCGGCTTTATTTTGGGCGTCGCGACGCTGTTTGGCACGAAAGCGGTGCAGTGGAACCGACCTTTGACCGATTGAATTTTTTACATATTTTTATAAATTTGAACCATTTACTATATTTATAAATTTGTATATTTACCTCTCTATAGGTATTTACCTCTATAGGTATTTACCTCTATAGGTATTTACCTCTATAGGTATTTACCTCTATAGGTATTTATCTCTATAGGTATTTACCCCTATAGGTATTTACCTCTATAGGTATTTACAACTGGGTATTTACCTCTCTATAGTTATTTACCTCTCTAGGTATTTACCTCTCTATAGGTACTCTTGTCAAGAACAGAATATTCTTCCAAATGTACTGATAACTGTAGTAAAAAAAAATATTTCGCTTAAAAGTTGGTAAACATGAGCATACACAAAGATAGCATATTCGCTGTGTATACACATGCAGCCTTGGCTATAATGACCCATAGATGAATTGCACGAGGATATCTATTTGTACTAAATATAGAAACCATTACTGTTTCAAAATGTACTTTCTATTTTAGTGCGCTCTTGTATAAGAATCTTCATTAGTTCATTATAATTAAAATTAAATATTTTAAAAAATAATGAAAATGAATATTTTACAAAATAATTAAAATGAATATTTTCTATTTTAGGAATGATAGTGTTTGCCCAAGGAGCAGCGGCAACCCCTATCCATGTCCTGAACGCTATGACCGAATATGGCAAAGCTAATAAACTGAAAGACGTAACGGTATGTCATATGCATACGGAAGGCCCAGCTTCATATACTGACCCTTCGTGTGAAGGTATTTTCAGGTAAATACAAATTATATATTATATATTATGATTTATTATTACTATTATTATTATTATTATTATTATTTAAGGACTGTTCTAATTTTTTAATGTTTTAGGTCCACGTCTCTCTTTATGGGAGGCAACGTCAGGAAAGCCGTAGCTGATGGTCGAGGTGATGCCGTTCCCATCTTCCTCTCGGAAATTCCTTTGCTTTTCTACAAAAAAATTATCCAACCCGATATTGCTATTATTCAGGTTTCGCCCCCAGATAACCATGGATATTGTTCGTTAGGCACTAGCGTAGATTGTGTCCGAGCAGCCTTAGTTAATTCAAAAGTAATCGTAGGTAAGCAATATTAATATAAAATATTAATAATAATAATAAAAAAATAAAAATAATAATAAAAAATAAAAATAAGTATTAATAATAAAAAATAAAAATAATAAAAAATAAATCAAAAGACTTCCAAACAAAAGGTGCAGACTAAAATATAATTTTTCGATGTTTTAAGTTTCGGTTTAGAAGATGATTACGACTAAAACTGAGTTATAACACATATATATGTGGATATAATTAATTAGATTGATTATGATATAATTAGAAATTTTTATGTCAAGCAACTAGTTACGTGGATGATTTTTTTGCAAATTCCTGAGACATATTAAAATAAATCTCACCGTAGATATAATTATCAAAATTTTTAAATTCTTTTCTTGACCTCTTGAGTTTATTTTTAATATTTATCACGAGTATTAAGGCTATTTGTATAACTAAAATTATTATAATGATTTCAGTGTTTCGATTAATATAGTTTTAAACTTCTTCAAGGTTTACTATAATAATCAAATAATAATATCAAAATAAAAATAATAAAATAATAATTAAATTAAAATAATAAAATAATAATAATAAAATAATAATAATAAAATAATATCAACAGACCCTATAACCAGATGTCATTAATAATTAATGAACAATTTTTAAATATTAGGAAATTTCAAACTTTTTTCATTTCTTTTTATAACATACCCTGAAGTAGCTGTAAACCATAATGAGGCGTTCCGTGGCAAAAGTGCCTATATCCATTTGCAAAATAAATGAAAATAGATCCTGTTGCTAAGGATATGTATAGCAAACGGGTATATCTCCATTTGTTTTGCAAATGGATATGGGCACATTTGCCGCGGAACGCCTCAAATAAAAAGAAAACGGAAAAATTTTAATACGTTCTTTTTTTATAATATTTTTTTTTCTTTATAATAATATTAGTTATAAACATGATCTTAATACTTAAAATAATATTAATAAACAATGAAGTATCAGAAAATAATAATTAATAATGATGTAATAGAAACTAATAATTAATAATGATATGACAGAAAAAAACAATCAATAACGATAGGACAAAATAATGAAGTGACAAAAAAAAAATAATAATAAATGAAACAAAAGGTTCCCATAAGGTGCAGACTAAAATATTATTTCTGACGTTTTGAGTACAAAATTTGTCTCTTCATCGGGTAGCAAGATTATTATTTACAATAAGAATCTGTGTATATTTTAAAGTTTCAATTTTGAAGATGATTATGATTAGAACTGAATTATAATGAATTAGTTAATTATGATATAATTAGAAATTTTTATGTCAAGTTACTAGTTACATGGGTGATGTGAAACATGCTTTTGCAAATTATTGAGGCATTTAAATAAATCTCCCCATAGATAGAATTATCAAAATTTTTAAATTCTTTTCTTGACCTCTTGAATTTATTTTTAATATTTATCATGAGTATTAAGGTCGTTTGTATAACTAAAATTGTTATAATGTTTTCAGTGTTTCAATTAATATAGTTTTAAACTTCTTCAAGGTTTACTATAATAATCAAATAATAATAATAAAATAATAATAAAACAAAAATAATAAAATAATAACAACAAAATAAAAATAATAAAATAATAATTAAATTAAAATAATAATAATGAAATGATAATAACATCAACAGACCCTATAACCAGATGTCATTATCAATTAATCAGCAATGTTCATATGTTAGGAAATTTCAAACTTTTTTATTTCTTTTTATAACATCCCCTGAAATAGCTATAAACCCTAATATGGTTAATAAATAAAAACGAAACGTTGGAAAAATTTTAATAAGTTCTTTTTTTTATAATAATTTTTTTCCTTTATAATAATTTTAGTTATAAAGATGATCTTAATACTCAGAATAATATTAATAAACAATGAAGTAACAGAAAATAATCATTAATAATGATGTAGTAGAAACTAATAATTAAAAATGATATGACAGAAAGTAATAATTAATAATAATATAACAGAAAATAATAATTAATAATAATATGACAGAAAGTAATAATTAATAATAATATGACAGAAAATAATAATTTAAAATGATATGACAGAAAGTAATAATTAATAATAATATGACAGAAAATAATAATTAATAATGATATGACATAAAGAGATAATTAAGAATGATATGACACAAAGTACTAGTTAATAAAATGACAGAAAATAATAATAATTAATAAGGATATAATAGAAAATAATAATTAATAATGATATGACAGAAAATAATAATAATTAATAATGAAATGATAAAAAATAAATAACAGAAAATAATAATAATTAATAATGATGTGACAGAAAGTAATAATTAATAATGATATGACAGAAAATAATAATAATTAATAATGAAATGATAAAAAATAAATAACAGAAAATAATAATAATTAATAATGATGTGACAGAAAGTAATAATTAATAATATGACAGAAAATAATAATAATTAATAAGGATATAATAGAAAATAATAATTAATAATGATATGACATAAAGTAATAATTAATAATGATATGACAGAAAATAATAATTAAAAATGATATGACAGAAAATAATAATTAAAAATGATGTGACAGAAAATAATAATTAATAATGACATGACAGAAAATAATAATTAATATTGATATGACAGAAAGTAATAATTATTAATAATGAAATGATAAAAACTAAATAACAGAAAATAATAAATAATAATGATGTGATAGAAAATAATAATTAATAATGATATGACAGAAAATAATAATTAATAATGATATGACAGAAAATAATAATTAAAAATGATGTGACAGAAAATAATAATTAATAATGACATGACAGAAAATAATAATTAATATTGATATGACAGAAAGTAATAATTAATAATGATATGATAGAAAGTAATTATTAAAAATGATATGACAGAAAATAATAATTAAAAATGATGTGACAGAAAATAATAATTAATAATGACATGACAGAAAATAATAATTAATAATGATATGACAGAAAGTAAGAATTAATAATGATATGACAGAAAATAATAATAATGAAATGATAAAAACTAAATAACAGAAAATAATAATTAATAATGATATGACAGAAAGTAATAATTAAAAATGATATGGCAGAAAATAATAATTAAAATTGATGTGACAGAAAATAATAATTAATAATGATATGACAGAAACTAATAATTAATAATGATATGACAGAAAATAATAATAATTAATAAAGAAATGATAAAAACTAAATAACAGAAAATACTAATTAATAATGATATGACAGAAAATAATAATAATTAATAATGAAATGATAAAAAATAAATAACAGAAAATAATAATTAATAATGAAATGACAGAATATAAAATTGAATAATAAAATAACAAAAACCAAATATCAGAAAACAGTAATTAATATCAAAACGAATATTCAAGTCAATAAGTAATTGTCAAGAACATTCGGAGCAATTATTAATTCATGATGAAATGACAGAAAGTAAATAATAATAATGAAAAGACAAAAAAATGAATAATAGAAAGTAATAATAATTCATAGTAAAATCATCTATGGTAAAATGATCGAGAATAAATGACAGAAAATAATAATGCGACAAAAATCAAACAATGGAAAACAAACAATCAAATAACTGAAAACAAACAAATACTTGAAATAAACAAGCAAATAACTGAAAATAATTAATAACAAAACGAATATTCCAGCCCAAGTCAATAAGCAAATGCCAAGAACATTCGGAGACGCCATCATCCACATCAGTCACGTCGACTACGCAGTCAAGGTGGACCAGCAATTGCCGCAACACGGTGGCCGACCTCCGACGGAAACCGAGTCGAAAATCGGCAAGCTCATCGCGGAGAATCTCGTCGAAGATGGCGCTACTCTCCAGATGGGCATCGGCAACATTCCCGACGCTGTGTTAGCAGCTCTCACGAATCACAAAGATTTGGGGATCCACTCGGAGATGTTCTCGGGAGGCGTCATCGATCTCGTTAACCTCGGCTGCGTCACCAACAACAAGAAGACGATGCACAAAGGTCGTATTGTAGGGTCGTTCTTGATCGGCACGCAGAAGCTGTACGATTTCGTCGACAACAATCCGTTTATCGAAATGTTGTCCATCGACTACGTGAACAACACGGGGATAATCGCCAGGCAGCCGAAGATGACCGCCATTAACTCGTGCATCGAGGTCGATTTGACAGGGCAAGTTGTCTCCGATTCGATCGGCACGAGAATGTACTCGGGTTTCGGCGGGCAAGTCGACTTTATTCGGGGCGCTGCCGAGGGGCTCGACGGAAAAGGGAAGCCGATCATCGCTCTTCCGTCTTCGACTAACAAAGGCGAGAGCAAGATCGCCCCGATGATCAAGCAGGGCGCTGGGGTCGTGACGACTCGGGCTCACGTGCACTATATCGTCACGGAATACGGAATCGCTTATTTGTTCGGGAAGTCTTTGAGGCAGAGGGCCCACGCTTTGATTAACATCGCTCATCCTGATCATAGGGCCGCTTTGGAGAAGTCTGCGTTCGAGCGTCTTAAGGTAATGCCATCTGCTTAATAATCGTAAGCTTAATTATGCCCCCTGTAGGTTTACAAACTGTGTTAAAATATATATATATATATAAAAACGACATGTAAAAAAATACATGTAAAAATACGACTTGAAAAATATCACCTGCATTATAATATAATCTGATTAATAACCTGGTAAACAGGGGGGAAATTGAGTTTTAGAAATCGTATGTTGGAGACACAATAATTGTTAGTAAGTTACCAATAAATATCGAAGCATTCATTTAATTAGAGCATAGCGGATACCGCCACACTCGTTTTATTATTATCCGAAAGGATGGATAAATACTAAAAAAAAACAAGGAGGTTTAAATTTTGGTAATACATCGTGATGTTTTAACTAGATTTTATTTCTTTTTTAACTAGATTTTATTTGTATGTTTAATCTAGTTTCTGCGAAGTTGGGTAAACTGTATTATTTACTCCTTTAAAATATTGTATATTTTTAAAAGTAATAAGCATTGTATAATAATTTTCTTTCCGCGCAATAAGTAAGTTTTAAGAACACATGTACCTACTTTCTAGGCAGGAATTGTTTATTTATGGTCGTTATTTTTGTATCACTGAGCTTTTCAAATAAAAGTGGAATAAACTGAAGATTCAGTTTTTGATTAATCGACCCATGCTATCTAATTTTATCATATTGTAGTTTATTTGCTTTATTTTAATGTGGTTGTGCTATTAAATATTTATTTGACTTGCAAAATGTATGCAATAAAACACACGCATGAAATGCGGGTTGCCTAACGTATATCTTTGCTTGCATTAGATGCATAGAATAGATGCGGAAACCTTGGCACCGTATGATTTCTGGCGCGTGACGTCACGCTTACGTAAGCTGTCACCCCATTTTTTCTCCTTCTCTTTTGTTCTTTTGCTGCAGATTTGCTAGCTGGTAAGAAAAAGCGAAGAAATAGTGCGTCGAGGGAAAGCGAGAGGAAAAGCGACGAAATGTCATCGATGCAGGTGCGAAGTGTGCGACTTAGCTGGACAAAGCGAGCATGAGCCGCAGTTGCGTTGGAGCGAGCTAGAGGGAGATATTCAAGATAACATGAATCCAAGTGTGCCAGTCGCGATAATCATTCATAGTTGCTGTGTCACTTCCACGATGTGAATGTGAGTTAGGAACGTTTGGAAACTCTTCCGATATGGCACCGAACTATAGTAAACTGTTCACGAGGAATAATGCCGCTTTGGCTGCTGCCCTTAGCGCCGCTATCTGGATTTTGGCGAGGAGAAAGGGCTCAAAGCCTCCTAAGATCACGGAGAGGTATATAATTCTATCATTATTTACACTTTATTTTACTGTTTCACTTCATCTTACTGTTTCACTTCATCTTACTGTTTCACTTCATTTCCCTGTTTCACTTTATTTTACTGTTGCACTTTATCCTACTAATGCTGTCAATGGCAAATACATTCTAATTGCTTTGTTTTTCTATAAACCGTACAACAATGAAACGATAACACTAACATCATTAACAATATTCTTATCATTGTTAACAATATTCTTATCATTGTTAACAATACTCTTATCATTGTTAACAATTCACTATCATTGTTAACACCTTGTCCAGGACTTTCGTGTCAATTATTTGGTTAACCAATTAGACTCTAATCATTGTCCCCGTTAATTAAATAGACGGCAACTGAAATAGTTTCTTAAGTGAAATAGTCACTTAAGTGAAATAGTTGCTTAAATGAAATAGTTGCAGTTAAATTGGTTAACCAAACTGATTGTTCGCAACGTTGCCTGATGACCTATGGACTGAGTATAATTATTATGTCTACTTATCTCTTGTAGTAATAAGTCAGTTTGAAGTATTAAATTTATTCTTAGGAATGAGAGAATACACAGACTAGCCAGTACCTACTTAATTCAAATCATTCTGCAAACAATTCGTAACCCAGATTATCTGTAGATAAGCGGATAGAATCCAATAATTATAAATAATTGCTCATATGCAATTTAATGAGTTTACGCACTAATTCCTTATTACTAATTCTTTATTACAAATTCCTTATTAACTATATCTTTGTACGTACTAATAATTACCTATAGTAGTACAAACAAGAATTATATCTCACAGTTTATATCGTAGCAATGACCTCCAAACAATGATGCATTTTAATCATTTCTTACTATGTGCTAATAAGCTTAAGCTAAACGATTCTTCAACGTTTAATGTTTAACACTTTACAGCAAAAATTTAAAAATAAACTAGATAAAAAATATTAATTGAATGACAGATCAACAATTAAATGACAATTCGACAATTAAATGACAGTTCGACAATTAAATGACAGTTCGACAATTAAATGATAGTTCAACAATTAAATGACAGTTCGACAATTAAATGACAGTTCGACAATTGAAACTACAGTTACCCTTCTTGAAACTACAGATCCCTGCATTAATATTACAGTGCCCTGTAATTATCTGTCAAATGACATAGGTATTTATTTAAACCTATCCACTTTATTTATTTAAATGGTAATTTCATAAAAGCAATTTTATAAAAGTCATCATTTTATAAAGGTAATCTCATAAAACATAAGCGTGCACAAAAATACTTTACGATTCCGTTAATTAATTATTGTAATATTCCTCGTAGTGACTAATTGTTTATTGTCCAAACTCATGTTCGCAAGCCCGTAAAATCCTTAATTGTTCAATCGTTAACTGGAAAAGTCTAGTTGTTTTATCACAACTTACATTAATTAAAAAACTCAAAGTAATATCGGAGGTTTTCTTTACATTCATTCAAGTAGCTATTATCAAATGAATACCGTATAAATAAGTGTGTATGTGCATTTGTGTATAAGAAGCCAAAGGTCACGAATTTTATTGTTTTACATTGTTAATTGAATAAGCATTAAAATTCATGAAAACCGAATGAATGAATGTGCCGAACTTTAAAGCATTCTTATCGTATATTAATGATTAATTGATTTTTTTAGAAAGAAAAAGATTCAAATAGACGAGGAGGTGAAATACATGATAACGGAGAAAAAGGAACCGACAACAAAAGCTCACGTCGACAGGCAGTTCTTCAGGCAATTGCTAGCCCTCTTTAAAATCGTCGTTCCGGGATGGACTTCCAAGGAAGCCGGACTTATGGTGCTGGTAGCGGGAAGCCTTATAGCTCGTTCAATATGCGACTTGTGGATGATCAGCAATGGCACCAAAATCGAGAGGTATGTTTACCTTCTTTATTAATAATAATAAGAGCAATAACAATAATAACAATAACAATAATAACAATAACAATAATAACAATATCAATAATAACAATAACAATAATAACAATATCAATAATAACAATAACAATAATAATATCAATAATAATAACAATAATATTCTAAAACTAATCACTTCATAACAGAAACTATTTCTAAATACCATTTTCCAAACTGCATGTTCTTTCGTAGAAGCCCGTCAAGTCATTATTTTTATGACAAAACCGGTCACCAAGTAATAAAATTATAATTAAGGAAAGAATTCCACAATGACAACTTTATTTACAAAAATGCTCATGATGACTTGCAACTTCAACTACAATACTTAGTAAATTATAAAAAATTGTTTTTTCTAACATTTAAATATTATTATTACACCTAACCATAATTAATATTATTGTTGAAAGTTTTTCGAATAAGCTCAAATACAAAATTAAATGAATTTCAGTAATTAACATAATTTTATATTTTAAAATAGCTAACACACACACATTTTAAGATAGTTGAGATTCGTTTTACTTTTGAAATTAAATTCAAGTTTTGTTTTTATATTTGTCTAATAATTATTTTATTCACTTAGTTGTATAATATTATTTTCTTGACACCTTTAAAGGTGATTTCTTGGGAATTTAATTTCCATAAACTTTGTAGGAAATTTTGCTTTTTGTGTCTCCTGAACAATTTAATAAATCCGAGATGAACCCTTTTTGAAATTCATGATTCAATTAAAGCTGTATTTAATAATTATTATCTTAACCTTTAATAATTATGATCTTATATCTTGGGCATAATATTGTTGAATGTTAAGAGCTCCAGTTGAGTGCGTTAAAAAACGAGCGCCGAAGGTGCGAGGCGGTGAGCAAAGTGAGGCGGCGAGCAAAGCGAGGCGTCGAGCAAAGCGAGGCGGCGAGCAAAGCAATGCGACAAGCAAAGCGAAGCGAGCGAGCTCATCGTGCCAATAATTTGAAAACAATATTCTACTAGAAAATAATATTATGTAAGAAAATAATATTTTACAACAAAATAATATTATACAAGAGAATAATGTTATACAAGAGAATTATATTATACAACCGAATAAATAAGAATATTTTTATTTAATTTTTTTCTTTTTATTATTTCCTGGGATAACTTTAGTCTCTTTTTAAATAATAAAATTACAGCTTTACTCGTTCATTCTCTCTATTATATCTTTCTATAACGAATAAAGCTGTAATTTTATTATTTAAAAAGAGACCAAAGTTATCCCAGAAAGTAATAAAAAGAAAAAAATTAAATAAGAAGAAACGGGTCAAGAAAGAAATTAAAATTGAATAAGAAAAAATGAATATTTTTATTATCTGTTATAACAATTTGGAAAGTTTTTCTTTTTTACGTATTCTAATGATTGGAAAAATTATTTTTTAATTAGATTAGAAAAAGAAGTGTTTCCCTTGGGATTGAGAAATTGGCTGTTCATTGTGTTAATTGGTTAATTGAAGTGGGAGAAGTTTTGTTGTTGTGCGCTTTATGTTTGACATTGTTAATCAATATTACTGTGACTTGTTTCCTGATGATGCCTAGGTGACTAGCGGAAACTGTCGAAACGTTAAATAAAGATTATAACGAGCTAGTGTTTGTATTATACCCGAAAAAATTTAACAACTCGTTACAAGAATGGAAATCTACAAGAAAAACTATTGTTACACATAAAACTGAATTGTTTAGTATCTGAGATCTAAAATGGTTTAAAATCTAAAATGATTTAGAATTTAAAATCTAAAATGTTTTACAATCTAAACTTTAAAACTGTGTTACGAAAAAATTGAAAACTTTTAATTAAACCTCTATTTAATAATTGTTAATTATGATTTTATATCCTGGATATTATATTGTTGAACGTTAGAGGCTCCAATTGAGTCTATTAAATAGTGAGCACCGAAGGCGCGAGGCGGCGAGCAAGCGAAGCAAGCGAGCTCATCATGCCTACAATTTAAAAGCAATATTCTACAAGAAAATAATATTCTATAAGAAAATAATATTATACAAGAAAATAATAGTATACAAGAAAATAATATTATACAAGAGAATAAATAAGATAATATTTTTATTGAATGTTGTAATAATTTCGAAGGTTTTTGTTTTTTAAATGTTCTAATGACTAGGAAAGTATTTTTTTTTCCCCTTTTCTATTCTATTATGTTTCATTCGATATTCCCCATTCATATGCCTATCTGTCGCGTCATCTATTATTTACTTTATAAAATTCAGTTATTAACATTTATATATCTCTGAATGTTTTAATTTTATTTAAATTTATGATATTTTACACCTATTTCCATACTTGTCATTCTTTGATCTTTTTTATATATTTATTTATTTAGTTCATTTATTTTTTATTTATTTAGTTAGTTTATTTTTTATTTATTTATTTAGTTAATTTATTTTTTATTTATTTATTTAGTTAGTTTCTTTTTTATTTGTTATTTATGCTTTTATTACTATTTCACAATCTAATTATCTTTTAATTATTTTATCATATACTGATATTTGCTGTGTCTCGTTTAAAATTTATTGACCTATCATCTTTCTTATAAAAAGTGATTCCATTATTTTTCTTTTGTAACCAGTTACATACTTCCCTTTTTACAATTTTAACTTTATTAAAATTAAATTCATGTCCCTTTTTTAATACTATGTATACATGAGCTATGTATATATGAGCTATGTATACATGAGCTGTATACATGAGCATATATACTCAAAGCAGAGCATCCTATTAGATCTTTTTTCTGACAGGAGTTGTTATGTTGTATTTATCCAACGACGTTGTCTCATTCTAGCTTCTAAGTATTGTTTTGTTCCTCCTATGTATATTCGCCCGTATTACTTACATTCTACTTTATAAACTACATTTGATATATTTTTTATTTTATCTTTATCTTTAATTCTATTGTAGAACTAGTTAATGCCCGTGAAAAATCACGGGCACCCATGTACACATATATTTATTACCATGTACACATATACTTATTGCCATGTACACGTATAATTATTGCCATGTGCACATATACTCCTGACCATGTACACGTGTACATATTACCATGTACACATACATTTTACCCTACATATATATTTAATCCTATGATTTCGACATATACACGTCATCATGTTCGCTAAAAATTTATGCAGCAGTATCGCATATAGTAGCGAACACAAGAACATAATAGTGGTAGGGA
>JAWQRP010004199.1:0-12219 GCA_033557875.1 Quadriops clusia | reverse complement strand
AGCAATGGCAATGTCGGTGGGTCTAAAAGGAAGGTAAAGTTGTAAGTCGTCGGCATACATATGAAACTTACAAGACCGAAGGCACTCATGGAGTCGTGCGGTATAGATGGAGAATAATAAAGGGCCGAGAATAGATCCCTGAGGAACCCCGGACTCAACCGGCAAACTACAGGAAACAGCATTGGATACCCTGACATTCCGCGAACGACCCGCCAAGAAACAAGAAAGCAATGCCCGAGATTCATCAGAAATACCAATAAAATGTAAAATTGCAACAAGCATGGCATGGTTCAGAGTGTCGAAGGCCCTACTGAAATCCAGCAAGACCAATATTAAACATTCCCCATTGTCCCTAGCAGTGATGATATCATCGGTCACACACAGCATAGCAATCGCACAACTGTGAGAAGCCCTAAAGCCCGACTGTACCTCAGGCAGTACACGAACCGAATCCACGTAGTCCCTAAGTTGGCGCTCAAGACAACGTTCCAGAACCTTAGATAAAGTTGACAGAATACTGATCGGACAAAGGTCCGACAGCCGTTCAGGTTTAGTAATTTTAGGCAGGGATGTAATCATTGCTACCTTCCAAGCATCTGAAAAAATGCATTGCTCAATACAGCAGTTAATAAGATGTGTAACGTACTGAAAAATAAAAGGACAACACAATCTAATGATATTCGCGTCAATCCCATCCCAGCCAGCCGACCCCGCGCGCAGCCGGCTAACAATAGCCGTTACCTGGTGGATGTCAACAAAGCAAAACTTAAAAGAAATATCAACTGAGAACAGGGTGTTATTGGAGTAATAACACCTGAGGTCATCGTCAACAGTACCGATTGGAGTACTAAAAAATTTATTAATTTCGTCCACATTGGATAAGTGACCCGGCAACTGTGACCGAATACCATCACCCACAACCCCAAGGCTCAGCAACCTCCCCCACAAACACACACTGCCACCCGACACTCCAACGGAGTTGGACAAGAATGCTCTTTTTTCACTATTAACAGCACCAGTTATAGCGTTACGAAGTTGTTTATAGTAATTCTAATGATGAGGATGTTTATGCTTTTTATATTTTGGAAAGGCTTTGTCTCTGAGGTTCATCATGTAGCGAATATTCGAAGTAAGCCACGGGGCCATCGGCCTAGTGATGCGGGATGTAATTAACGGAGCATGATTATCAAGTAAAGAAATAATGTGTATATTAAAAAAATTAAGCTTGTCGTTTATGTCGCTTATAAAGAACATTTTATGAATGGGCAGGAGATGGAGATCTTGAAGAAATAAATCGTGATCCATGTCACGAAAGTTTCTATATGTACAAAAAATCTGTTCGGGTCGAGGACGACCACAGGATATCCCACAGAAAACTAACTCGTGATCCGGAACATGAATATCACAAGTACCGACATCCACAACAGTGCCCATATTACTCAATTGCTTCTAAACTTTCAACTAATAATTACGTACAGTATTTTGCTAACTTCTTTTTGTTGCAATTTATACTATCGAATAAAAGTAAGGAGAATATAGTTTGGACTAGGAAAAAAATATTGTACAGTGTAATCTCGGTAGTCCGAACTTCGGTAGTCCGAACACTCCAGTAATCCGAACTAGCGAAACAAAGAAAATTTACTGACTTCTTTAAAAAACGACTGATTTTTGTTTTTTAATATAACTAGAATTTTAAATAAAACATATAGATACATACCTACGTTTTATATAAGTAAAACTAGCAAAAATATGTAGGTACATACATACATGGTTATGTGCAATAATACATACTGTTTACTCTTTTTCACAGCCTTTTTCCTAATACTTTCTGTAATCCGAACTTTTCAGTAATCCGAACACCCCCTTGCAGCTATTAGTTCGGACTATCGAGATTACACTGTATTAGTGCTTAAAACTTAAATAGAAATTCTTTGCCTCTGTTTTAAAATCAACGAATCGACTCTACGATTTATAAAAAAATTCTAAGAAAAAATAAGAAACTCTATAAAGATGACTTCATTACAATTTTTAAGCAACTGGCCAAGTTGGATAATCAGCTATTTATATTAATATATTTTTAAGGGTATGGAATACACATAGTATGGTAACTTTAAACTGTATTTTAATATTTTTTATTTGTAAAAATAATTATTTTGAAAGCTGCTATGGTTGATCTCCAGGTTCAGCTCTAAAAAGAAGCGTCTTGCGTTGAGCACAATATCTCTGGACTGGATGATCGAAAATCAAGATACCAAAAATATTTCGTTAATATAATGTTCTATCTTGTAATTGATCGAAGGAATAAGCAAAATAATAATTTTTGATAAAATTAAGAAAAAAAATCGATTTTTTTTCAAACATTTAGGTTTCAAATTGTTTATAAAATGGAAAATATTTATGTAAGAAAAAACTTTTGATTAATTACTTAAAATGCTGGTGTTAAAATTTGAGATTGGACGGTCCAACCGTTTCCGAGAAAACTTGCTCACCAACTTTAAAAATATAGTTTTGAGAAAATCGCGTTTAAAGTTTTAAAAGCACTTTTATTTACGTACCATATATGTATGAAGTATAAAACGCCATTACAAATGTACGTGTAACTTAGAGTATCTGCTGGATTGACAAGAAATTTTCTGTGTGTGTATTTAAACATATGTATATTACGAAAATAAAATAATAAAAAAATATATTTGAAAATTTTAACTGTATATAACCCCTTATGAAAAACATTGGTTAGTGTTATCGCGCTACACCGGCGGTTTTTGCATTTAAACTAAAATACATAAAATTTGGCTTGAAAAATGTCCAGATGCGACGTTCCAAGTATAACATTTATCAAGATTTTGTAAGGTCCTGTATGAATGAAATTTATGTTTTGTATGCCGTTAGTTTTTTTCAATAACAATTACAACTATTTGGTATATTTTTATTCCTGAAATTGTTCCTCGACTCTTACCGCACGATACTTGCTGCACTGAATATGCGAATTAGCCGATATCGACGTTTATACTATCAGAGCTAATTTAGGAATGAAGCGCTCAAGGTTAAAACTCGCAGCTTGCAGTGCCACTCTCTAATTGGTAAATAATGCCAGAACTAAACACAAAACGATGCCATTTCAAGGTTCAAAACCGCCAACTTTTTCCTTATTCGATGAGCTATCTGGTTATCTGTGCTATTAGTTTTAGTTAATCCATCACTTTTTTATTTTAATACATAAGAAAAGTGGAATTGAGGATAAAACTGAGAACTGAAAAGACTGTCTAATGTATAATATAATGTAATCTTTTTTTTTATATTACACATTAATTTTTCAACTTTTTATTCTAGGTTCCTTGGGTGCCACTGTTCCCTGCCCTTAGCATCCTAGTGAATATTTACTTAATGCTCATGCTAGACGTGAACACTTGGATTCGATTCGGAGTGTGGATGGCCATAGGTAAGTCGATTTCGAATTTGACTCAGACTGTGTATTTGCATTGCTTCGCTACCCCCACTTTACTTCCTTACTCAATAGATATTTTTACAAATGCACAGTCTGACAACGATTTTTTGCATGCTGTAAATAACTTGCATGAATGCACTTTTAATTATAGGGCTTCCTATTTATTTCTTCTTTATTAGTTTTTATTCCAAATCACATAATAAACGGAAGCAAGCTCTTGTTCAAAATGGAGCAGTTCTGCTCAACTCTGAAAACGTTAAAAGCAACGGCATTGATAACATTGCCTTTATTGGTGAAAATTCACCAGGTGAACGTAGAAATTCATATTCAAAGAAAACTTCTAATGCTAAAAACTACCTTAATGCTAATAATATGTTAAATTTGGATAATACCACTGAAGGAAAAGTTTATACTGGAAAAGAAAGCTCAGAAAAGGGACTGTCTGATTTAGATCCTAATGGTAGTTTTCATAAGAAAATAGAAGGACACAAATTGGAAATGGAAGAGTTTGGCAAATCAGGAAACTTGAATGAAAAGAAAAAATTAGATGAAACAGAAAACTTATATGAAAAGGAAATATTATACGAAAACGAACCGTTATACAAAAAGGAAAACTTAGATGACATGGAAATCAAAGTCTATTACGAAGACTTAGGTGAAAAAGATCGTATACATGAAAATGAACATTTAGCACAAACTGGAGATTCAGATGAAGTTCGGAAATCCATATTGAGTTCTGTACATAAAGTTCTGGCTGATTTAGACGAAACCCTTTCGAAGGAGGACAACAGAAAAATATCTATTGATACATTGTCTACGAATTCTAATGCTTTTGTAGAAGAAAGTGTCGTTGCTATTGTGCACCGTGAAGATGTAATCAGTAACCCTGTTACCCCTTCCTCTGAACATCCTCCCCCTCTCCCAAAATATATTGAAGAAGAATCTTCTCCTAAAATTGTAGAATTAAATTCCTTAGATTTCGGAATTAGTGATCCTGAAAATTCAGGAGATGGTGAAACAGGAAAAAATGAACCTTACTTTGGTGATGTAAAGCATAATGCTATAAATAATTTTACCATTCCGCCCCCGCCGCCAATGCAAAATTTAGAAAATTTTAATTTTAAAGACAAGAATAAAAACCCTGTTGTAAGCCAAGAAAGACGTGAAGTAAATAATTCTAATAAAAAAGGTATTGATTTAAATGAAGGTATTGATTTAAGTGAAGGTGTTGATGCAAGTAAAGATATTAATTTAAATAAAGATACTGAAAATGATTTGAGCGAAGGTGCAAGAAACACAATTATTGCAAATATTCCACCACCTCCGCCAATTGATGATTTTATAGCTTATGCTCTTAGAACTATAAAACAGACTAATTCTAATCCAAATCTAATTGCAATTCCTCCTCCAGATTATAGCCCTCAAAACTCCCCTCTGCCTATATCCCGAGAAAACAGTCAGAATAAAGACGAGGACGACTCTGAAAGTGACGAAAGTCATGATAATGTAATAAAAGGTACCGATCGATATAAAAAACTCAAGGCTAAATTAACGAAAATATACTCCATGAAATCGGTGCCTACTCGACTCACAAAACCTTCGAATATAGATAGAGATGAACTTTCGCATCAGACAGCATCACATGCGCCTATTTTAGAAGAATTCAAAGCTAAGCATTTATCTCTGAGTGTCGAAGATGTTACCAAAGAATTGCCTGCACATAAAGAGAATAAAGATAAGTCTGCAGATGAACGAGAAATGTTATCTGGCCGAGAGAGTGAAGAAAATGATGAGGATGTTCCAAAACCCAAAGATATTCGAAAGAAATTGGAAATGTTGTATAGTACTCAACCTAGACCTAGGCCTGGTGGACCGCAAAGGCCCACATTTAGTAGCCTACCACGAAATAATCACAATTCTAAAGGTAAAGAAGAGGTTACAGATAATCTTGATTTTAATTCAAGTACCGATGGTGTAGCACCAAATTCTGACAAAGATGAGACTTTGCCAAGGGAGAACAATGATGGTAGAACAAATGGAGATTCTAGTCAAAATAAACACAGAGCCTTGATGGCTAATACATTATCGTCTATTCGGTTACGGAAAGTGGACAGCTTTACAATCTCTTGATATTCCTATTATACATCCATCTGAACCATACTCATTTCATACTCACAATTATTTGACCAGCATCCTGTTAGTGTGCTAATGTGTCTTTTGAGTCCTACTTCTTGCATGTTGCTTTTTTGTTTTATAGTTACATATAAATATATTTAATTATATAATAACTACTTTTAAAAATATACTGTAAGTACATAATTTAGTTTTTTTATTGTTCACCTAAATAAAGAATTTCTAACGCCATTCACAATCAGTTCATTTGCATGTTACCACTTATAATCTGTGATGTTACTAAATGTGCGAGAAATTTACCTGGAAACTTTATTTATTCACCTGTATAATGTTTTTAGGACTAGGTACCTACATCTTTTATGGCCTTCCAAACAGCTGGAGGAGTTACAGAGATTATGAACCATTAGAATGACGAATACTAAATTAATTATAGCTAATGTTACTTTATTAAAAAAATAAATAAACCTATAACCTTAGGAACAAACCTAGTATTAACTAGAATTTTTATAGTATTTATTGAGTTCATAATTGTACATAGTTTTCACGTTTTTATGAATATGCAAATGACGAAACTATAATTTTTTTAATAAAATATTTGTGTATATGAGTATAGTACAATAAAATATTTTGTGTAAAACTAAACCTTGTTATCGCCCGCTTTAGCAGGTGTAGTTCCCTGTTTTTTCCCTTGTTTAGCAGCCGTTTCTTTTTCTTCTGCCGATATAAACGATTCGAAAAGCTGGGTGGGCCCAGTGCTGGTGGTTGTAGTGGTCTCAGTAGGCGGATGCAACTTCCTCATTCTCTCCTTAACTTCAAAGCATGGGTCCCTAGGGGGCACAGGGGGCGACGCCCTAACAATAGTGGCAGCAATACTCTCATAAACCCACCTCTTAGGTTGATCCCCATTGATGACACTGGCCGTTCCTCCACAGTAAGTCCTCAAGGGACCATATTGTTCGCAGTAGTACGCCAGCTCTGCATTAATCATAGCCATTTTGTCCTTTGGATGGGTGTTCAAATGTTTGTACCAAATCGAATTTGGTTCCTCCAAAATGTTGGTAGTCGAGCCCGTATGTGCGTTGACTCTCCGGTTAATTAACCGGTCCCTGCAAACATTCGGTTCAATTTCCAGAAAAATTACTCTGTTGGGGGGAGTGTCCAAAGTGTCTAAATATTTGAAGTCCATGTGGTTGAAAGGGAAACACGTCAGAACCCAGCCCTTTTCCATGCAATCGGCCTCGAGAATTCGCTTATTGACAACTTCAGCCATGAGGTCGGATCTAAAGCAGACTTCGTCTCGAGCTTCGCGAAGCCTTTTGCCTAAGTCCGTGTCTGAGACCCAGGCTTGGCACAGGATGTATTCAAAGTCAACTATAAATAAATAAAATTATTGTAAAAACAAATCTCATCAAGAAACTGATTCACATAAACAAAATGAGAAAGGATAGATAGCAAAATGTACATACATAAAGTATAAAAAGAAATTACAAATTTTTATTAGTTTTAATTTCTACAACTAACTACAGGAATACCCCGATTATGGCGGTTATTCTTGCCACAAAATTGACACGGTAATCGAATTCAAGATAATCGAGATGGAAAATGCACTATTGTTGCCAAGGATTTTTGGGAAACCGCTAATTTCACGTGGAGCAGACAAAATTTGCTCTATGCCCAGTTTCTAGAACGATAGTTACCCACTGAGATATCCTTTAAATAGTTTCTTAACCAACGAGCTACAACTATGTTAAAAATTACTGTGGAAACGAAACTGATTTCTGGTAGTTGATTGGCTCGATAGCTATCGAAAGGATATGTATTCTTTTAAAAACCGGGCACTAGTTGCTTATAGTTTGCTGCGTGATTTAAAATATGCCATAGTTAATTCATTTAGACCAAAAATCTCTTGCAAATTTCGTTTTCGTTATTCCTACTTCACACTTATTGGTCATATGCAATTTTACCTCTACACATTAGGTTTCTTATTAACAGCGCTAGAGTTACTTTTCATGGCATTCATTGTAGGAGAGAATAAACACCAGAAATATTATAGCCATCCACACTGGCGGACAGTCAATGGCGAGTAGAAGGATCCTCTGAGGAACCTCTTCCTCTTCCTACAACCTCAGTAGTCAGCGACTAGGAGACCACGTAGGAATCCTCGCTGACCCTTGAGGCGGCATCATGCGCCTCGTCCAAATAAATATACACCATTGCAGGGCAGCCTCGGCCACTCTCAATAGCTATTTAGTGGAAAATGACAGACATTGCAAGAACTTTGGCTAATCCAAGGCATAGTGAAGAGGCTCAACTGTTCCGGCTACAGGGTCATCATGGACCCAGTAGGGACCAATATGAAAACCTGCATCATAGCAAAAAACAATGATATAATAGGTTCTTTCCAACAGGGCCATTTGTACAGTTCAATGTAATGGGTTATCGGAAAGTATCTGGACAAATTTTGAAATTTCAGTATTTCTGTTTAATGAAAATGAATTTTATTTAGCGTCCTAGATCGTGAAAACGTATTTCAATTACAATAATTTTCACATTCAAATAATATCCAATGATCAATTTTACGTGATTTTCTTAAGTTTTTCTTCAATGCCATTCATCATCCGCTTAATTAAGATTATATTGATTTCTTTGATCTTCATCTTGATTCTGCATATCAACTGCTTAGATGATTTAGCCTCCCAAGCATTGTGCGAATTCCTTCTTTTCAACATATTTTACATTGTCTACAGTGTTCTGAAGGTTTTCAGAATAAAAACCACTATTTCCAGTTAAAGAAAAATTTGAAAGTGTAAAATGTTTTTCATCGCTAATGACCAACATTTTTTGATGTCCTTTCGTAAACTTCATTAATTTTTCAGTTGGATGTTGTGGATTTTGGTTTGCGGACATAGACTCAGGAAATAAAACTCGGTCCTAAAACTGACGTTTCGGCCGACGTACACCGCAGCCTTCTTCAGAGCTGAAAACCGCCAGATACTCCCCTCGTTCTATTATATTATATACTAGTTGAATTCTAACGCGTACTAAAGTTGTATGGACGGCGTGGTTAACTTTCATTTTCTCATTTATAGCTAGTAGTATGGACGTACAACTTTAGTACGCGTTAGAATTCAACTAGTATATAATATAATAGAACGAGGGGAGTATCTGCCGGTTTTGAGCTCTGAAGAAGGCTGCGGTGTACGTCGGCCGAAACGTCAGTTTTAGGACTGAGTTTTATTTCCTGAGTCTATGTCCGCAAACCAAAATCCACAACATCCAATTCCATAATACGGACAAGAACAACACTTATATTAATTTTTCACTCTTTCCAGGTGTCTCTTCAAGTAGTTTCTTCGTTTATTTAGGTGATTTTGTACATACAGGGAGGTCCAGCTACGAAGGTTCACTTAAATTACAGCGGTATTAACAAAGATATAATTTCCAAAATTTCAGGAGTTACTCTACGCATTAAGGGCTACAAAAAATCCAAATAAAATTTTGGTCTAACTCTTCTACTTTTCGCGCATGCGCACATCAAACTGTAAAAACCATAAAGATGATACATTTTTTTTCCAATATCCTTTTTCCACTGCTCATTCTGCGTATATCGATATAAATATTGTTGCAAAAGATTGACGCATGCGCAAGTAGTGATTACTTATTATACGGGTTTTTGAAACAACTTTATCGGATTTATTTAATAACTGTGAAAAGTGACCTTTTCAAGAATTTATTCAGCACAAGAAATTCTAAAAAATATTCCCTTAACGTTTTTCTCTGTGATGTATAGTTCTTGCGCAAGCGCACCTCACTATTAAAATTTCTTAATGTACATGGAATTTTTAATAGTTTTTCTCATGCCCAAGGTGATTCCGCGTACAACAATACCAATATTGCAAGAAAAAAACTCAATTAAATTGGTAATTAGTGCATCTTTTCGAATCAAAAGGACGAGGGGTTTGGGCAACTGGAGAACAAGTGCACAGCGCCAGCGCCTGGAAAGATGGGTCGACAGACGCGTTACGTTTGACCGCAGTCATTTGACAAATGTAATAAAACTTTGGTCGTCCTGGTAGTCTAGTTGCTAAGGTGCTGGCTTTTAGTTCCAGGAGACCTAGGTACGAACCCCACACACGACAATGATTTTTTTATTTGTAAATTACTAATGAACAAGTCTCACATTACAAAAGCATTTATTTGTTGATTAACAAACATTAAACTTCCAATAAAATGTACATAAAAATAAAAATAACAAAACAATTACCTAGATATTACAATAACAATAAACTTTAAATTCAATAAGTATTTTTAAAAATTATAATATTAAAATGCATCAAACCTGCATGCCATTTGCATTTATGCAGGCATGCATGCGGCAATAAAATCTTCGTCTAACTTTTTGTAAAACGTTTGGTGTAATGTCTCTAAAAGCTTGTCTTATTCTAAATTTCATATCCTCTGTTGTTGTGGGCCGCTGTTTGTAAACTTTGTCTTCAATTACACCCCAAAGAAAAAAGTCCATGGGGGTTAGATCAGGAGAGCGCGGTGGCCAACGTATTGTGCCTCCTCGACCAATTCATTCCCCAAAATTTTAGTTTAAGAAATCCCTTACGTTCACCGCATAATGTGGAGGTGCACCGTCCTGCATGAAAATCAAGTTTCCTCGTTCCTGCAGCGGTACGTTTTCTCATAGAATAGGAAGTTCTTCTTGCAAAAACTGCAAATACATTGGTCCATTTAATGTGCTTGGGAAGAAATATGGCATGCAGGTTTGATGCATTTTAATCTTATAATTTAAAAAAATACTTATTGAATTGAAATTTTATTGTTATTGTAATATCTAGGTAATTGTTTTGTTATTTCTATTTGTATGTGCATTTTATTGGAAGTTTAATGTTTGTTAATCAAAAAATAAATGCTTTTGTGATGTGAGACTTGCTCATTCGTAATTTCCAAATTAAAAAATCATTGTCGTGTGTGGGGTTCGTACCTAGGTCCCCTGGCACTAAAAGCCAGCACCTTAGCAACTAGACTACCAGAACAACGAAAGTTTTATTACATTTGTCAAATGACTGCGGCCAAACGTCGCGCGTCTGTCGACTCATCTTTCCAGGCGCTGGCGCTGTGCACTTGTTCTCCAGTTGCCTAAACCCCGCGTCCTTTTGATTCGAAAAGATGCACTAATTACCGATTTAATTGGGTTTTTTTCTTGCAATATTGGTATTGTTGTACGCGGAATCACCTTGGGCATGAGAAAAACTATTAAAAATGCCATGTACATTAAGAACTTTTAATAGTGAGGTGCGCATGCGCAAGAACTATACGTCACATAGAAAAAAGTTATGGGAATTTTTTTTAGTATTTCATATGCTGAATAAATTTTTGAAAAGTTCACTGTTCACAGTTATTAAATAAATCCGATAAAGTAGTTTCAAAAACCCGTATAGGAAGTAATGACCACTTGCGCATGCGTCAATCTTTTGCAACAATATTTATATCGATGTACGCAGAATGAGCAGCGGAAAAAGGATATTAGGAAAAAAAATTATCATTATTATGGTTTTTACAGTTTGATGTGCGCATGCGCAAAAAGTAAAAGAGTTAGACCAAAATTTTATTTGGATTTGTTGTAGCCCTTTATGCGTAGAGTAAGTCCTGAAATTTTGGAAATTATATCTTTGTTAATAACGCTGTAATTTAAGTGGGCCTTCTTAGCTGGACCACCCTGTATATGACATTCCTATACTCACTGATTTTACGGATTGTGAGATGCAATGCTTCCGTCATACAGCTCTCGTACAGGGTCGGGAAAATAATAGAATACGTATACAGCGTGTTCGGATTGAACTGTTTATAACTATTTGTTAAATTACTTTATAATTTTCTTTCTAACAAAATAATGATAGTGTCGATACTAAATTTAGAAAACAAATTTCCCAACTGCTCAGAGTCGTCAGGGTCTGGGAAAATACAGGAGACAATTTTAAATGACTTAAATCCAGTGATCTGATGCAATTTGGGCGCCAGACATATTGCTATGTCAAATTTTAACCTCAGTGAGTAAAGTAAGAAAACATAACAGGGAATGACCATTTATTAAAAGATGTTTGACATGACTTAATCAAAAAATGTATCAATTTACATTAGAATTTAGGGTAAAAAAATAACCAAAGCTTATAATTAATATTATGTTAGACTGCACGTCAGGAAAGGTGCCACTCAAGAGAGAAGAGCATCTTTAGTATTCTGTGGTGGCTGTCTAATAAGGTGACTTAGCAACGTATGGTGTCTCCATGGCGTTGTTATTGGAATTATTGTTTTAGAAACTGTAATGGCGAGGTGTTATTTTTATCTTCTATATAAAACTCATTCTTAATAAAATCGGCGTTGATATAGTTGATCTTCAGTAGTATAACAATTACAAGGTATTAAATTATTTATGATTATCTAAAATGTTAATGTTAAACTTCAAATCCAAGGAAGCAGTGATTCAGCACATTTATGAATTAATAAAATTATTGGTTCCCTTCAGGGATTAAATTTAGTTCCTTACTCAAGACCCGACACAAATATGGCCTGAGAGCTCTATGGTCCGGGTTCTTGGAGAACAGGAAACGGACAGGTGGAAATGCTCATCAGGG
>JAWQRP010004198.1:0-12219 GCA_033557875.1 Quadriops clusia | reverse complement strand
TAATAATATTTTAAATTAATTTAATCTAAAAATAAAATGTTGCGTGTTATATTTATTTTTGTTTGATAGTACTATTATGGGACAAATTAAATTCGTCATCTGCTACTCTTATTATGAGACAGACCGAATATTAGTTTCTATTTTTATATATTTACTTTAAAAAAATATAGTTATTTATATTATATGAATAATGCGGTTGTTATAATAAATATTATATAAACCTATGCGCTCATATAAGGAATTATTGCCTAGCAAGAGTTGTGAGCGCTAGCGGACGGTTAACTCTGTCCCTCCGAATACGTTCTCTCTCTGCGCAGGCTGTATCGACGTCTGCCAGGAAGATTCGGTTCAGCAGTAGTTTTGCTTTATTTGCAGAAGGAGCATTAAATCGGCATCGATATCAAATGCTAAGGTTACAAATACAATAATTTGATATTTTACTAATATTGCAGGTTGTAGTTGCATTGGGCGGAGAATAAAACATTAATTCTAAAAATATGCATAGAATACATAAAGTAGAACTAAAATAACAAAACACTACAATTTTTCAAATAAATAACATGTTACATGAAAGTATGTGTAGTTTTAAATTTTTAAAGCTTTTGATACTCTATTCTGGCGCCACCTGGAATACCTTCTTAAAGAGATTTCTTTTCTCTCAATAGTAATTCTTCGATTAATTTCACGTAACTGCTGGAGTGGACAAATTGGTTTTTTAAACTATGAATTTCATGAAGATACGACCCAGCTGCCATATCTACCCTATCCGAATTAGAAGTTAGAACACAATTTGTAAATCACCAAAAACGAATACATACTTACTACTAATTTTGGCATAAAAAGTTTTAATTACAGATAATGGTTACGTATGGGATTAAGAGAATTTTGATCGCATAGCTGCTCTTAATAATATAATGACCTGAAAAATATACATGTGTGTAATAACAATTACACGCAGAATTTCGCTGTATATGCAGAAGGGCGCGCCAAGTTGATAAGCTAAGCTTGCCGAACTTGCAGTTTACATTACGATTGTGTTCAATGAAAGTATTACTCATTAGCCATATAATTCTGTTGCATTCTTCGAACTGATTGTAAAAACTTAAAGAGTATTGGTTCCTTTTGTAAGTGTATTGAAAAAAAAGGTTTTTTGTTGATTGACGTATCAATTAACGCTAAGCACGCCCAAAAAGAGAAAATTACTAAAACTTCTACATCCGATATATACGATAGTACGTATCTCCTTAAATTGGAGAAAACCAACGTCGCATCCTTTACTCTCATGTATAAATTCATAGAGCACCTGATGACGATCAGGGCACGTGGCCGAAACTTGTGGTGCAATCACTAACCAAACAATAAGCAAGTAACCTTTCACTTATTATTCATACATAAAATATATTTTTTATTGATTTAAAATATTTTCTCCCATTATTTCCAGCGAGCTCAGTTTTATTTAAAACTAAACAATCGGCGAAAATTCTTTGCAAAACGCAATTTTGCTGACAAATGATGCTTGGAGCTGATGGTGTGACATTTGATGAATACATTAAATGGCCATTATATGCATGCATGTGACCTGATAGAGTCGCTATAAATCAAATAACATATGCCATTCCCAATGATGGATCACTGTTTTAAGCCCCCGACAGCGGGGAATGACTGCAGATTTATTTTTCGCCACTTTAATATAAAATAGGTGAGCGGCGGAGACAATTTTGTACGTCGTCTGGAATTTAATTAAATTCAATTTGCAAGGCAAAAAATAAATAATTACCCTCCATCGCACCCGGGAGTGCTAAACCGGGAATTATTTTGCATTAGGCGATATGTTAAATCCAACCCGATATTTTCAGACATACAACCCTGCTATAAATCATCTCTTTTCTCGTTGAACAAAAAAGTTCCCTGCAGAACATACAATATTCGTTGTATATCTACTCATTAGTAAAACAAACTTTACGTTAAATCTATTCCTAAATACAGTTTAGATTCCTGCCATTTAAACTTAACTGTCCATAAAATATGTATTAACTTTAACACATAGGAGAAAATATTTTTGCAAAACATATAAAAAATTTAGTTTTATCGGAAAGTAGATTTAAGGCGACTGTGGTCATGATTTTTATATCACAGTGAATTTTATGCGTCCAGACAGGGATAATTCAGATCTTAAAGTTTTTCCATTTCCTGACTCCGCCGTTACATAGCTACCCGAATACAATGTATTTCACATTTACCAACTCTCCCTTGTTTTCTACGCGGGGCCATTTGGTTTAAAGGAAAACCAAGCTTTCAAGGGAAACCAAAAATATGTTCAAAATCTAAAACGCAACTTTTTCAAAATATATTTATTGACTTCAATTCATAAACTTTACACAATACTTTTGAACAACCACACCACAATGTATTAAACATATATATGTAATAATGGCACATTTATAAATCTTTGGGACAGAAATAATATATAACATTATTTATACATACTATATTTACTTAATGGTTTTCAATAATTACTTTAGAATTATAACAACAATAACAATTCATTTAGATATATTCATCTGAAAGAGTAGGCCTTATTCAATAAATATTCTAGTATACATGCTATTCATAAATATCACGTCACAAAAGAAAAACTGAAGTAAAAAAGAAAACACAATGTACGTAGAAAAAATATTTACACGTATCAACATTTATATATACTACTTATGCCAAATTTACAATGGTTTTGTATATAAGATTGCTAACTCAAGTTTTCAAATACATTCAATTCTATCCTCTTCAGGGCTTAAGTGTGTAAAGAATCTAAAAGTCTACTTAGGTAAATCAAAATAAGGCTCTTCTACTTACTAAGTACTAAACAATTTTATCTAGACCCACAATTAATTAAAATCCTTGATAATGAAGCTACTCAATTTAGCAACCTTGCTACAGTAAACATGTAAATCAGGCATTCGAGTTCATTTATAGAGCCCAGCCCAACATAATCCAACCTTTTAGAATTCCCCAGACTTTCCTGCAAGTACAAGGTTAATTTTTTAGTTCACTAACTATTAAACACTTTGGGATATGCCGATTGGTTCTAAGCCTTAGTTTGTAGTTATAAGCGTATAAAAATAATATACAATCAAAAATTGCTGATGCCCACCAGCGTATTTTTGATCATTTATCAACACTGATTGTTTATAAGGTGGATCAATGGTCCTTATATACAGGATGTGATGTGTTTTCGATAATACTGTTTAATTGTAATGAAATTTAAAGCAAGTTTACTATTAAATAATAGGGTGTCTTTTGGAAGCCTAATTTGTGTCATTATGTAAATCTTCCCAAAATAAGGAATGGTGTAAATCACATTAGACGATAAAATGCAATAAAAAACGAAAAAAGATAATAGCAATATACTCATGTACATGAAAGTTCAAAATCTATATAATTTGAATATTGTTAAAATATATTTCATTTAAAAAAATAATGTACAATGTTGTTTTATTATTAACTTGACAATAAATTGAACCGTTAAAACAGGATTTGTAAAAAAGATATAGAAATTCAATAACATATTAAATTGGAAGACTTCTGGTCAAACATCAAATAGTATGTTTAACAAAAAAATTGCTTCATACATTTAGAAAACAATATTATTAATTTAGTTTTACTTATAAAGCACACCTGATTGTAAAGCTAAAATAGCAAATGGATCAATACAACCAATAGCCTTTCTAAACCAAATTTAAAAAATGACATGAAAGCTTATACTTATGTAATCGATACTTATGTAATAAATTTTTAGGATTCTATAAAAATTGATAAATACGATTCTGGGTCGTTTTTACTCATCTACATACTAATTGTTGTAATGACTGAAATCAGGTGTACCTAATACCGTGTAATAACTAGTAATACTATACTATACTATTTGTAGTATACTTTCCAATAAAATGTGTGCGATGTAAAACTTTGTACTAAATTTATAAAATTTTAAATCTATATTTCAGGACTAACTCTTTTATTTTTTAGCAAATATTTACTACTGCCTCGTTAAATTTCAAATGACCTTTCTGAGAGTAATGCACCAGTCCTGAAACTGATGAAAATTCTGTTTTATATTCTAAAATTACAAGTCTAAATGTTAACTCCTATATTTCCGTTTTTTGTAACAATGATATAAACCACATGTACCTTAAAAACTCACATGTGATCATAAATATGAAACTTCAAAACAAAATTTCTTACAGTTTGATATGCACATTACTGAAGCACACTTACTAAATGAGGAACATGTTATGGCATGGTTTACTATTACAATAAATTGAATATTATACGAACTTAACAATACACCTTTAACATTTATTAATATAAAATTTATATACATAAATTTTGTACAAACTTAAACATACTTGTTTTATTTCGCAAATATGCACTGTAAAAAATTGAAATACATTTGCACCTAATCCACAATGTAAAAGACCACTACTTTTCTGAAAATAGTGCATCAACAAACAGTTGACATAAATTTACTACACTGTATATTGTCGTAAATGTTATGTAACTATTCCAATTAATTTTAAATCAACTTCAATTATAATTAGTTTCATTATTATTTCATTTATTTATTAAATTTTATGCAACAATGCTGTTACTGACTTGAAGTCAATTTTTATTCCAAAATCGATTTGCTACGTACGAAGAGAATGCAAATTGTATATTGAGTTTAGATCGATTTTTTTAATTTCTTTTTTAAAAAAATTACATTTTTTATTTCAAATACTCAACACCTATGTCCATTGTTGGTACAACTTTTTACTGTAGGTAGCATGATATATACTATTGTTCGAACATCATAATATATTAGTCCATTACATCCAAGCACAAAAATACAAACAAGATCAATTACTTATCAAATCAACCTCTTCATCACATGTTGTTATATAATATATGTAACACGTTAAAAATCCCTCGATTCGTTTTATACTTTAATTGACAAATATTATGAATTTTGAAGCCTTCCAGCTTTATCTCGAAACCGTCTTTTTGCTAGTTCTGACATAGCAACAGGCCCTAAATGAGCTACTTGAGGAGAAATAGCAATGGCTCTAAATGTAGCAGCAACAGTCTCTTTCAATTGTAATTCCCCTGAATTACTGTTGGGCATATGTTGATTTACCTGGCTTGGTTGAGTCATTTGTTGTTTATATGTTGAATAATTTTGTGTTATCCACGGGTGTTTTACTAACTGTGCTGCAGTTGGTCTTCTTTGAGCCACTAAGTGGAGCATATCTGACACTAACACTTTCCCTTGATGAGAAACTGAATTCCAGCGATCACCCTAAAATATAAAAAATATTATACATATAAGTTAGTATTTTTAATTTATTTGTGATAAAATGAAATCTGCTTATCAATTTAGATGTAATACTGAAATAATTTTTAAAAGTATCACTATGTTTTGTTTATTCTTTGGTCATGTCCATGTCAAGAAGTATAAAATTATTATAGGTTTATAAATAATGCACTATCGTCTTGTGAATTGTTTATATATTGACAAGCAACCTTTTGGCACAACAAGTTAGCCTTTATCAAGCTAAAATTTCTTTTTACTTTCAATTCAATCACTAATTGTATCGTGAATCGTTTTTCTGAAATTTAGAGACATTTAAACTTGATAAAGGCCGACACGTGCCGAACCTTTGTTTGTCAAAATATAAACAATTCACAAGAAGATAGTGCATTATTTATGAACCTATAATAGTTTTGTTTATTATTCAAAAAGTTGTAGACATATTTTAGGGAAAATTAATTAAATTGACACTTTGATATAATTAGTTAAACATGTAATGAATATTCAAACGGTAAAGATCACCTGAAAATCCAATCTTCCTGAGCTTATCCTTTGTAAGATCTTTTGAGGACTGTCGTTACTGGTAGTGCTAAAAGGACATCTGCCAGAAAGCATTATGTATAAAATAACACCTAACGACCATATATCACAGGCCGCATCATATCCCTGCCGTTTTAAAACTTCTGGAGCAACATAATTTGCTGTATAACAAGGTGTCATTAGCAAACCATTTCCTGCTCTTAGCTAAAATTAACAATGCATATATTGAAAATTGCAAATGGCAATTAATATTCTAAAAATCGTTTTTTCCTTATGATTGTAAACTCACTTGTTTAGCGAATCCTAAATCACAAATAGTAACAGTATCAGGAGTCTTCTCCAGAGATCCAAATAATATATTAGCAGGTTTTAAATCTCTATGAACAACACCATTTTCATGAAGAAAAGCTACAGTAACTGCTAAGTTTCTTAAAATTGCTGCAGCTTCCATTTCATGCAAACGATGCTAAAAGTGGGGACAAATTAGAAAAATATTGTCATTAATAATATAGTCCTCACCTTTGTCATCATGTAATCAATTAAGTCTCCTCCTTTCAATAGTTGTAAGACCAAGTACACTTTGTTGCAGTCTTCGTATACACCTTTTAAAGAAACGATTCCAGGGTGATGACCATACCTTAAAAGAATTTCAACTTCTTCCCGGCAATCAAAGTTTGATTTTTCAATTATCTAGAAGTAATTATTTTAAATAATTTAGATATAAAACTTTAATAATACAGTTATTCAAGTAACACCATTAAGTATATACTAGAGGATGAATAAGTATAATGAATAAATTTAAGAGGAGAATTAGGCAAGAATTACTTTTTCTGCTTCATTTCCTAGAATGGAATAAGCGATTCTCATCTAACTCCCTCCTAAATTTACTCATAATACTTACTAAACCTGTACTCTAACAAGGTAGCACTTTTATTTGCCAGAAATGAAAAACTTAAAATTTATATAAGTACAGTAGATGTTTGAATAATGACCCGGGCACTTATTTACAATTTCCTTTCTTGACCGGGATACAATTCAAGCTTCGGATTTTAATTGAGCCCCGGTCACTACTGATAGTGGATTTCTTCCATCACACTGCTCTCAATTATCGGCGAATGTTTTTTCTAGAAAACTTTTTTTTATTTTTTTGTAGATTCTTCTCTTGTTTATGTACAATAATGCGTCACCAGTATAATATCCGAGAATGCATGAGTAAGAATTTCGCAGTACTTTTCATATTCCGTCTTTTTCTATTAAAAATTGTAAGTCATTTTTCACGCTTTAATTTCTCTTAACTTGGTGTTGAAATCACTTGTGAGTTTAATTTAATTTTAGTTTACAGGAATATAAAGTTTTGTTAACCACAGATCGAACATGAATCCTAGGTTCACACAGGAAAATTGTGTATTAAAAAACGTTTGACACTTGAACTACATTTACTTCAACTGTCTGTTGAGACAGAACAATGCTTTCAGTATCCATGAGTTTTATACTCCCGACCCTAAAATAATAAAATTTATACTGAAAATAAGCAGTTTTCAAAAGTATTTTGTATTGATTTTACAAATGAACCGCGGTTGCCGCTACCCAATTCCGCAGATAATTGGGAGTTCACATTTGTAAAATTCTTAAGAGTATTGGTCTCAATCCATGATATCAATGATTGATGTATACAGAATGCGAAAATTAACTAAAGTAAAATTTTAAAAATGCACAAAGCAATGTTTAATTATTTTTTAACAAAACATTTGTAACTGACGTAGAAGCTTATTTCCACAAATAATACAAATACTTGCAACCTTCAAAATTTTCTCCGGTGCACATATATGGTTAAATCTAATACAAAGTTTGATTGCACCAGTGTTTAAAAATAATAGGCAGAGGTAAGCTAATTGCATTTCCATATTTGGCAAATAAATTTTCTCGCCCAGCTACTATTAAAGTCTCAGCCTTTATTTACCAATTTTTTCTATAACCCGGTTACAATAAGATCACGGGACGCTCTTCAAGGCCGGGTCATTATACAAACATTTACTATATATATAAATAAAATTATAAACCAACACATTTAAAAAAACAATTTTAATGCATACCTTAATAGCATATTGCTGACCTGATGTCCTATGTCTTGCTAATTTGCATATGCTATAACTGCCTTTTCCAAGAGTTTCTTGCAACTCATAATCTTCAAAAAAATTTGTACTACTGGTTCTTAAAGATTTCGCTGGTGTTTCACTTTTCTTTTGACTAGGTCCACTATCTAACAGGCAAGGAGCAATAAAACTAAAACTGAATTTACAAAATCAAACTAGATTTCAAATCTGGCTTTAAAATTAGATTACCCTCTAAAAAGTTCATGAGCATTGGCACTGGCAGGAACGCCTGGGGAATCTCGGGGAGTTTTACTAGTAAATTCGGAATCGAAGTAAAATGCATCATCTGGTCCTGAAACGGCAGGCTTAAAAGGTGGTCGAATTTTCTTCAAAGTCAAAGCATCCCAATCTACTGTAGCAAAGAATTCATGTCGTGTAAGGTCCTCAATACCACCTATGCCTGCACCTAACCTATTAGCAGGATTTCTTTTAAACAATGCTCTGAGCAAACTTTGAGCTTCAGATGTTAGATTAGACGGCATACCAAGTTTAGCTTTAAGTATTTGCGTCATGGTTTCTTTCCTAGTAGTCCCTTGAAAAGGCAACCTTCCAGTTAGCATCTCATACATCAAAACCCCAAATGACCACCAATCTGCAGCAAATGAGTGTCCTTTCCTATTAACTACTTCAGGAGCCATGTACTCTACTGTACCACAAAAACTGTAAGCTTTTCCCTCTTCTAAAGGTAATTTAGACAAGCCAAAATCAGTAAGAGCAATATGGCCTTCACAATCCAACAAAATATTTTCTGGTTTTAAATCCCTATAAATAATACCCAATGAGTGCAAATGATTCAGAGCTAAAGCTAATTCTGCCAAATAAAACTTAACATCCTCTTCTGTAAACATAACTTCTTTACTAAGTCTTGAGAAAAGATCGCCGCCTCGTAAAAAGTCTAAAATCAAATACAACTTCCCTGCAGTCTGGAAAGCGTAATGGAGCTTCACGATGAACGGATGTTCCACGTCCACCAAAATGTTACGTTCCATTTTAGTCCGATGCCGATCTCTTACTTTTAACGTTGCTTTTTTCAGAACTTTCATCGCATACAAGGTACCAGCATCTGCACCCATAACTTTGCGTACAAGGAAAACCTTGCCGAAAGAACCTTCTCCCAAGACCTTAAGAAGTTCAAATTGTGAGGGATCTGCCTTGTCATGACCATCTCGTACTACCTAAAAGGTTAAAAAAACATTTATGAAAAAGAAATTACTAAAACAAGTAATAGTTTACCTCGCCAAGTTCAATTTCATGTTCACCTTCGGTGGGTCCTTCTTCAGGTCCAGGTATTTCATCCCCATCTCCAGATTGGGACTGAAACAAAATATTAAAACAAATTGAAATCGTAACAAGATTTTTAAATTAAAATCTATATATTTTATAAGGGCTGGGAAAATCGCAGAGATAATCAACTATGTTCATAATATGAGTGTTGTCTTTTATACGTTTGCAAATGACTAGTATATGGCAATATTGAAATGTTTCGTCATTATATTCATAAAAGCAATATTGTTTATTGGGAAATCAGCGGCAGGTTAAAAGTTAACCAACTAATTGGTTTTACAGTGACAGTTTAAAAAAAATGTAAATCGTTTGTGAAGCATTTCAATAAGCTTTCTTTTACAATTTTAATAAAGACTTAAGTCTATTATAACATATATAGAATATCTTCATTCAACTTTTGGTAATGAAGTATTATCAGAAGGCACTATTTAGAATTAATTTGTAGAATTTCGTCGAGGTCGATCAACCCTCAGTGCTGAAACTCATGAAGGTCGACCAAAATTAGACGTGATTAAAAAAAACATCGATGTGCAAACGAATAATAGAAGATTGGTATGTGGCTTACATCAACATATACGCGACCTGGGGCATATCATAGACTGCAATATGTTCGATTTTTTTTGCATGGATACGACATAATCTGACCCATCCTAGAAAACAGACTCATGGTAGTTAATGTAAGGAAATGGTTAAAAAATTCTACCTAAGAACTGCATAATCACTATTCAACATCATTACAGATAACAAAACATGGATATATTTCCTTGAACTGGAAACTAGGCACTAATCAACTGTTTGAGTTTTTCAAAATAAACTGAATCCCACAAAATGTCGTTCCATTAGAGGTTCGAAAAACAGTTAATGATGACCAGATTATAGAAAAAATTGGTAAATAAATGTCGAGTCTTTAATGGCAGGTCTTTAGTAGAGGGTACATTATTTCCCTTAACTATTCCTTTACTGTTTTGGTGTTATTAGCATTCTTTAACTTTTTTATCTATTTATTACTTTCGCTTTTCGCATCTTTAAATTTTTTACACTTTTCGAGTTACAGTAAAACCTTGATATAACGAACTTCAGATATAACAAACAAACATTTTATATATTGCTTTATATTTTTTGGGTATATGTATAACTTTACATTATAATACTTTATTATTCTCGCAAATTTAATTCTTGTTAGACTTACAACATATAAATAGATGAAATTTGAATGCTAAGAGTCAACGTTATAGGTATATACATGTTTAAATTTGAATGTTATCTATCACGAACACACTGCTGATGTTTGCAATCCAAGAAGTTATGTGGGAATCCGCAGAGTTGCTTTGCGCATTTTGATTTTTAATGCCATGGATTTCACACTAGTCTATGCAGTTTAATTTGTTTACTGGAAATTCGAAGTGAATGAATGCATTTACTAAGTTAAAATGTTTGTTTACTTTTTTCTAACTTCAATGACCTCGTAAAAATAGTTATTCTCTTATTACGAACTTACAGCTTTATCGAACACCCCCTCACCCGCATTAGTCCGTTATATGGAGGTTTTACTGTATTAGCATTTTTTCACCCTTTTTGTGTTTTTATTATTTACGTTTTTTGTTTTAACATTTTTTACGGTATTCGCATTATTAACATTTTTTAATGCTTTTTGCGTTTTTCATTTTTACGCTTTTTCAGTTATTAGCCTTTTTTACTGCTTTTTGCGCTTTTATTACTTACACTTTTCGCGCTTTTTACATTTTTTACTGTTTTCGAGTTATTAGCAACCAATAGGTAGGTGCCTATATAGCTTGGAGCTGAAATCTATTTGTAGTGTATGGTGGCGGAAATTGATTAAGTTAATAAATTATGATTTTAATTAAATTTTATGTGGCAATATAGACATCATTGTACGCAGAATCAATCTGGGGATTAGAATTTGTAATAAAAACACCTTGAAAACCATGTATTTTCAAAAGTTATCTGCGCTTGCACAATAATAAAACGTCATAGAGAAAAAAGTTACTGGAAAATTTGAAAGTATTCCATGTGCTGAATAGATCCTTAAAAAGTTGACTGTTCAAAGTTATTAAATAAACCCGGTGTAGTCATTTCAGAAACCCGTATAATAAATAATCACTGCTTACGCATGCGTCAATATTTTGCAACAATATTTACATCGATGTACGTAGAATGAGAAGCGGAAAAAAGATATTAGAAAAAAAATTTGTATTATTATGGTTTTTATAGTTTCACGTGTGCATGCGCAAAAAGTAGAAGAGTTAGACTAAAATTATACTAGGATTTATTGGAGTCTTTCATGCGCTGAGTAAATCTTTGAAAATATATTGCCCTAACTTTAAAAAGTTATTCAAGGTGAACGTCATAGGTGGGTCACCCTGTATATTTATTTCAATATTTATTTAAGCAACTTTCCAATGCATATTTTTACCTCATATTTTGGTAATTGCTTTTCTTAACACTTCACTATTGTTTAAACAAATAAAAAAAAGCACTTAAGTAATATCAAAATTATTCACCGGATTAATCACAGAAAGCCCCAGGCAACCACGTACTAATAAATAAGCGAAGCACGAGAAGAATTCCAAAAGCATCGATCAACAACAGACGCAATATACGTAATCCGTCTAACTGTCTAAAAAGAATATAATTATAATCACCCAGCTAAAGGCTGAACAATGTTAATAGGGATTTTCAATAAAAAAAATTTCATGTGGGATGTCCCAGCAAGAGGTGATATAATTGGGTGTAATAAAGTCAAAAATCTCGCTATATATTTTTTTATTGGTATACGCTACCGGTTTCGGTCAGCCTTTGACCTTCATCGGGCGCTTAGTCAGTTATATTATGGATAAAATATTAGCAGGGCAAACATTCGACGGCGGATATATTTCTACT
>JAWQRP010004197.1:0-12220 GCA_033557875.1 Quadriops clusia | reverse complement strand
CATAAACGTTCAATGGAATTATATTTTAATTAGGACCTATATTTTAATTAGGATCTATATTTTAATATTTATATAGTTTTAGTATTTTATAGTTATATATTTTATACACCGTAAAAGTAGATGAGGTGATGGATTAAGTAAGTAAGTATATTTTATAGCTATATATTTTATAGTTATTGTGATATAAAATAATGTATAGTGAAAATAAAGTAACAATTAATAAATAATTTACCATGACAGAAAGGTGTGGAGGGCATCATGTTACACAACATCCTCGAAGGTCCCAAGCAACAAACTGATACGAATATCTAACGAGGCAGACCCTAGCAATCCGCCCACAATAAGGTGCGATCAGGTGTAACTAATTTTGATACAATGAAACTATCTCCCTACCTACAGGGCCGACCCTAATAAGGCACCAAACATAAGCTGCCAATAAGATGACACCGAGGGGCATGATTCACATCAATGGGCCCCCCTATAAATACCTGGATTAATCAGATGAGACACGTGTTACTCACATAATCCCAGGTAGGGTCTTATGCGTTTGGTGCTGTCGGCATCAAAGATTTCTCATGCTTTAATAAGAGTGCAAAATCGGAGATTAAATCTTGTAATGAAGGGGTATCGAGTTAATTGCTAGTTGGTGCCGTATTGTGCAGTTTAATGGGAGGTGGCCCCTTTTATATTTAGTCGAATTGGTTTTTATCTCCTTGATTGTTAGTCTCTTGGTTTTTACCCCTTTTTTTTACCCCTTCATTTTATCCCTTCGTTTTATTCCTTCGTTTTATGCTTTCGTTTTACTCCTTCGTTTTATCCCTTCGTTTTACCTCTTCGTTTTACTCCTTCTTTTTACCCTTTCGTTATATCCGTTCGTTTTACCTCTTCGTTTTACCCCTTCTTTTTACCCTTTCGTTTTATCCCTTCGTTTTACCCCATTGTGTTTAAAACTTTTTTTTTTCGTCTATCTGTTAAATGCTATATTTTTTTTTTATTATTACGTAGTAAATAGCTTAAAATTAAACTTTTGAATCAATCTAAGGACCTACTGTGCTTACCTACTGTGGGTTGTACAGGTGTTAAAGAAGCATATGACCTAGCAGCAGCTTCTGATAGCGTTCAAAAAGAGAGACAAAAATTCTACTGTTAGAAAAATTATCACAAGCCTACACGAATGTTTCATCGATATGTTAAAGTTTTCATGCAAGGAAAAATACACAACTTTAACACTGGAAGACAACGCAAAAATACAGTTTTGATTTACAGTTTAAATTACAGCGTACTAGAAGTTCTCTTCGCTACGAAAGGCAGCTCTGGGGCATATGCTTCCCACATTGACAGTTTTTAATTAGTTTTTGTAATAGGAATAATGTTAATAATTATATTAAAAATATTGATAATGATAATATTAATAATAATAATATTAATAACAATAATAATAATATTAATAACAATAATAATAATAATATTAATAACAATAATAATATTAATATCAATATTAATATTAATAATAATAACAATAATAATAATGCGGTAAATGTGTATGCAATTGTACTTTTTGAGTTGTCTCCACAAAAATTCCCCGATTACATGTGGCATCAGCAGATGAGAAATTACAACAAAACTAAAAGCATATGAGCGATTTACCGCAATTTAATGTGAATTAAGATGATTGTACGACAATGGATTAGTAAGTATTTATGGTAGGTTTGTAAGGATTCTTTTCTTATGTTTGCTAAAAAGTGTTTACTAGAAATTGTTTACAAGAAATTGTTTACAAGAAATTGTTTACGAGAAATTTTTTTTATGAGAAATTTTTTGACAAAGATTTGTTTGTGAAATTTTTTGACAAAGATTTGTTTGAGAAATTTTGTGACAAAGATTTTTTTAGAGAATTTTTTGACAAAGATTTGTTTGAGAAATTTTTTGACAAAGATTTGTTTGAGAAATTTTTCGACAAAGATTTGTTTGAGAAATTTTTTGACAAAGATTTTTTTAAGGAATTTTTTGAGAACGATATGTTTGAGAAATTTTTTGACAAAGATTTCTTTGAGAAATTTTTTGACAAAGATTTTTTGGAGAAATTTTTTGACAAAGATTTTTTTGAGAAATGTTTTCAGAGAAACTGTTTCTTACCTGTAACTGTAATAAAGTGTGGCGACGATTGTCCCAAATGATCCGTCTCGTGAGCCTCTCCTTGAGGCTCGGCGGTTGTGGAGCTTTCGTTGCTCGAATCGGCAGCTTGATCTAAAGCTGACACGTCAATGACAGGCACACCGTTGACGATGGCGCCAGTCGTGGCAGCCTGAGACACATACTTAAGAAATTAAAAATTAATTTTCAACGTGCGAAGTTGCGTTAAGTAGAACCATTATATTTTTATTAAAAAGGGGGAATATATGAGAAACGACATTGTGGTTTTGTTGATATTGCAAATGTTGTAATGTTTTTAAGTAGTTAATTTTTATTTAGTTGTTAGTTTTAATCAGTTGTTAGGTTTATTAAGTTGTTAGTTTTATTAAATTGTTAGTTTTATACAGTCGTTAGTTTTATACAATAGTTAGTTTTATTAAGTTGTTAGTTTTATACAGTTGTTAGTTTTAAACAGTAGTTAGTTTTATGAAGTTGTTAGTTTTATACAATTGTTAGTTTTATACAATTGTTAGTTTTATTAAGTTGTTAGATTTATACAGTAGTTAGTTTTATTAAGTTGTTAAATTTATAAGTTGTTAGATTTATAAGTTATTAGATTTATAAGTTGGTAGTTTTATTAAGTTGTTAGATTTATACAGTCGTTACTTTTATTAAGTTGTTAGTTTTATTCAATTATTAGATTAGAGTTTGTTTAAATTACATCTTAGTACCTTAATAAGTTATTGTTATCAATTCAATATTACGTGATCACAATATCTCGAAAATGCCACCAACATATAAAAACGAAAAAAGAAAAACACGTTGCGTAAAACCGGCGAGATTTTTTGCAGTTCTCGTTTGTGAAAGTGAGCAATTTGCTTTTTTGTTGAAAGGGCAGCGGGAGATTAAGATGAAATCAATACTTGTGTGCGATCGTTGGCGAACAGAGATGCAGGCTCAACAAATCAATATCGCCGAGGACATGAAAGGTGAAACTCGGGTAAGGTGTATTACCTGGTGAAGACTAGCAGGGAGTACGATTAGCTGGGTCGCTTGTGCTTGCGCTGGAGGCGTAGTGGCTGGCGCAGGGGTGGGAGGACTGCTGTTCCCTCCTGCTGCAAAGCGAGCTGCTGTTGCCATGACTGCGTCTCTACGGCTACCTCTGCCCACTGGAAGAAGAAAACCAATCATAATCGGGCTGCGAGCTTTCATCTCGATAACGACACAGTTTGCTATTTGGGGCAAATTACTAGTTTTCACTAGCTTATTATTTTAATATTTATCACTACTACTATAGTATTTTTTAGTTTTACTATCTTTTACATTTTACTATTTGTATGTTTTACTAATTTTCACATTTTACTATTTTGTACGTTTCATTATTTTTTACGTTTTACTAATTTTCACATTTTACTATTTTGTACGTTTCATTATTTTGTACGTTTTATTATTTTGTACGTTTTATTATTTTGTACGTTTTATTATTTTGTATGTTTTATTATTTTGTACGTTTTATTATTTTGTACGTTTTATTATTTTGTACGTTTTATTATTTTGTATGTTTTATTATTTTGTACATTTTATTATTTTGTATGTTATATTATTTTGAAAGTTTTATTATTTTGTACGTTTTATTATTTTGTAGGTTTTATTATTTTGTACGTTTTATTATTTTGTACGTTTTATTATTTTGTACGTTTTATTATTTTGTACGTTTTATTATTTTGTATGTTTTATTATTTTGTACGTTTTATTATTTTGCACGTTTTATTATTTTGTACGTTTTATTATTTTGTACGTTTTATTATTTTGTACGTTTTATTATTTTGTATGTTTTATTATTTTGAAAGTTTTATTATTTTGTACGTTTTATTATTTTGTAGGTTTTTTATTTTGTACGTTTCATTATTTTGTACGTTGTATTATTTTGTACGTTTATTATTTTGTACGTTTTATTATTTTGTGCATTTTACTATTTTGTACGTTTTATTATTTTGTTATTCTTATTATATTCACTCAATTTTAATTCATAAATATATTAGATAAAAAAGATGATGAATTATATATAAATATATATTGATTAATAATAGATATATGTTAATTAAATATTTTTATAATTAATATTAATTTTGTAATAATAATTTTTTTGAGGATTTTATTTTGTTAATTTACCTTATGGGCCTAAAGTAAGTAAACACAATTAATGCACCTAAAGTATGTAAACACAATTAATGGACCTAAAATAAGCAAACACAAAAACACATAAATAGAAGCCAAATAATCTCGCAATAAATTCGCTAGTTAATAAGACACAAAAGGCTTGCATAAAGTGCAATTAAGTTACTGGTGTACCTAACAAATAGTATCAAACAAACAGTATGAAACGAACAGTATGAAACAATGAGTATCAAACAAACAGTATCAAACGTACAGTATCAAACGAACAGTATCAAACAATGAATATCAAACAATGAGTATCAAATAATGAGTATCAAAGAAATAATGAGTATCAACAACCCCTTCAAAGCGAACTCTTCAAAGTTAACTCTAGCAAAAGTAAGCCTTATGTACAGGGTGCACAGGTGCAAGCTTGGGGCACATGATGGCCATTCTTGTGCACCTGGCCTAGAGCAATAGAGAGGGCATGCATTATGCGAATGGTGAATAAGGGTGCATATTGCTCAAGCAAATTACCTGCATTCACCTGGATGTGTTAGATAATTGTGGGTGAGTCATATGCTAAGCCACACTTCGGAGGTTTTATATATAAAGCAGGGAGGGATTTTTTAGGATTATTTAGGGTGCAAGAGTGGCACTGCTTGGTACGGAAATACATATAAAGATTACAGTTCCCATGAATTTGTGGATAAAATGTTTTGTCATGTTGTTCAAATATTATGTACTTATACACTCTTTAAAAAATATTATGACATATTGTAAAATAAACATAATATAAAATAAATATATTATAAAAAAAATAGAAATGCAGGGGGAGATGCAAACCTAACTTGCTCCCTTAATTAAGAAGTTTAACTCAAAAGAATATCAAAGCAGAGGGAAATCTGATGGCAAGAGAAACGAATTAATCTTGTACCTTTCCAAAAGTAATTTTCCCCCTAAATTAAGGGTAATTGCATCACTTCCCAGTCAAATGATACTTATCATTTTCTATAATTAACTCTGTAGGTGCTCAATGAGAATCTTGTTCCCACTTTTGTGGGGGAGGCTTTTGATGCATTATCTGATTCAAATTATCTGCCATCTAATTTTACGGTAGCAAAACTGCGACTTAAAATAATATAAATAAAAAATAATAATTATTATAATAATAGTAATTATAATAATTATTATAATAATATTAATTATAATAATTTATATAATAATATTAATTATAATAATTGATATAATAATTATCTGCCATCTAATTTTACGGTAGCAAAACTGCGACTTAGAATAAGATAAATAAAAAATAATAATAGTTATAATAACAGTGATTATAATAATAATTAATGTAGTAATAATTATTTAAATAATAATAAGTATAATAATAATAGTTTAAAAAAATTGTTGTCATGCCCAAATTGTTATTTAAAAGAAAGTCATTTAATAATTTTAAACACAGTATTAACAGAGTAACTTTCTAAAGAACACCTATTGGATTTATCGTCATATGCAAGTACACAGGGAATGTATAAGTGTATTATGAACGATAAAATCAAATTGGAGGAAAAATGAAATTCCTCCGCTAACTAAAGGGTATTATCACAATAACCTACAACAAAATGAACAGAATTCTCGTTGAACTTTGACAGAATGAACTTTAATGAAACTCTGCGGAAATTGTGCTGAATTTGCGGAAATTGTGCTGAATTTTCTGACATTCTGCAGAATCTGTTGAAATTCTGCTGAATCTACTGAAATTATGATGAATCTACTCAAATTTTGATGAATCTGCAGAAATTGCGTTGAAATCCTGGCGAAACTGCAAAGGAATTCCGACGGAACTCTTTATATTAAGAGCTCATAACTAGAAAGGATAAGTAGCTAGAGAATTCCTCGATTGTAGATTATTGTACGGCGAAATAATTAGGATCCTATTCGAGGGGGCTCGACGGCGAGAAAGTGAATTGCTATGGAGACCTGCCATGACAACCCGAGAGGAATCTAGGGAGGGTTCGCTTTCACTGAGAATTGGAGCTTCCATAGTTGATCGAATCAATGCTCTATAACCTTGATTTTATAGCACTCACTCATACTTGGGATTCTTACTTTATTGCAGTTGTGCTGTTCTTAGTTTCAACTTTTAATAATTAAATATGTAATACTTAAATAATTAAATATTTCATACTTAAATAATTAAATATTTCATACTTAAATAATTGAATATTTCATACTTAAATAATTAAATATTTCATACTTAAATAATTGAATATTTCATACTTAAATAATTAAATATTTAATACGGATTTTAATAATAATAATGGGATTATTTATTATTTTTGCAAATGCTAGATTCTTAATGAAAATTATTACAACATTGCCTCAACTTCTTCTAACGTTTTCATCCTTGCAATATTCTTTATATGTACTATTGTTTTGCTCTAATCAATAACTTATGCGAAATCATTTTTAATTAGTAAAAATATAATTTTTCTCCTAACTTAAACTTTATTCTTACACGTGTTTCGTGATCTTTATCAACGACTCTTTGAGCCTTGTTATTGTTGATTATTCTGATTTGTTTCAGGATAAACCTGTTTATTTTCTGTACATTCTAACCTTGCTTTTATACACATTTTATTCATAATTTTAATAATATATTGGGTATATAGAAGTTTCCCCTAAATACTCTGATAAGTCCGGTTTGATTCTGGCTCGCTTTGTCCTGCTAGCTTAATAGATTTGGGCTAGCCTAGATTTGATTTGGGGGCTAGCCGATTTGGGTAATACCTCGATTTGTTATAACAATCATCGGTTAGCCCGATGAACAAACAGTATAGCTAAATTATAAACTGTAACGTATAAGATCAAGTATAATATACAGTACAACATAGAAGATAAAGTGAAACATAGAAGATAAAGTATAATGTAGAAGATTAAGTATAACATAGAAGATAAAGTATAACGTAGAAGATAAAGTATAACGTAGAACATAAAGTATAACATAGAAGATAAAGTATAACGTAGAACATCAAGTATAACATAGATGATAAAGTGTAACATAGAACATAAAGCACAACGGCTAAGCAACAAAACACACCATCCCTATCCCTCCCCAAGCAAGAAATAGATATCAAAGTAGCCGTAGGAGTGTAATAGTGCATTTTCATCAATGAGAGCAAATTGGGTGGCCATTTGTAAAATGTGCAAGATTGAAGGGACTTTTAGTCCGCACGCCCATGGAAATCCATAAATACAAGGGGGTCATATTGAGGCAGCGAAATCAAGGGAGGCCGCGGAAAGGTGCCGTAGGTGATAGACGTGCAAAAAATTGCAATAATCAAGATCATATCCATTTACCTATGTTGCTATGTTGTTGTATCGGTTGCTAAGGTAGTCGCCAAGGATACGATCGGACACCTTAATTTCCCACACGTTTGACAGCTGCCAAATATCACTAGGACCACTTTAATAAGGATCTGAACGTGAATTTGCATAACTAGCTACATCGCGCAAAAGTAATTAAAACGTAAATTGTCCCCATTTCCCGCACGACACGTCTTTTTGTTGGTATAAGAAATTATATTGATTAGTTCGCGCAGCCGAGCGCTCAGAATGTTGGTAACGACGTTTGCTGTAATTTTAAACGTAGTTTTAATGGTTCGAAAGTCAACTAAGTCTCCGCAATCTAATCAATAAATAACATTTGATTATTCGATTATTGCGTGGAAGCACTGATTTACTGCGTGTCTGGCGCTTACCTTGTCGGTTACTACGAAGAAATAATCTATAGAAGCACAATTTCCACTTAAAGTGTTGGAAACGGAACTTGCGTTGTTTGGCAAAACGCACTTGCCGATTGTTTATTTCATTTTGTTTATTTCCATGGATACAGCTATTTGAATGAGCTGGGGAGAGCTTAAGGCCGGTTCCCTCGGATTAGTTAAGGCGGGCTTACGTGGAGGGGTGTTGTATGACATTGTGGGAAGAGTACATACAGTAGTGTGTGTGTATGTAGTGTACAAAGAATTTGCGAAGTATTATGTAGTATAAATGAGTTTTTGAAGAAAAACTACTTGATAACCTGATCTAACCTAACCTAAGCTGGCCTAACCTAACCTAACCTGACCTAAGCTAATCCAATCTGACCTAACCTAACCTGACCCCATTATTATATTATTTTATTTACGTACTAAAGTATTTAAAAAAAATACAAATTAAAATGGTACACTAGATATTGGGTGTTTGATGCCGCACCTCTTCAACATTTGACAGTTTTAGATTTCCCATCTGCTCGTGGTTCACGTCATTTTGCTTCACATAACCTCAATTTCAAGCATGTCGTTCAAGACGTCGTTTGAGTGTCAATAATTTTGTCATTAGTTTAGTGTTTGAATTTTCCATTTTTGTTTGAATTATAATTGAATTATAGTAATAATTTAATTATAGCAATAATTTAATCATAGCAATAATTTAATTATAGCAGTGAGTATAAACAACATACGAAAACAAACCTAAATATTTCCGCCTTTAAAGATTTTAAACTCTTTTAGGCTAGAACTCTTCTAGGAGAACTCTTTTAGGCTAGCCCTCTTTTAAGCTAGCCCTTTTTTAGATTAACCCTCATTTAATTTCCTGACATCTCCACAAAATGAAAACTCAAGACCAAAGAATCTTCATCAGCGACCTGCCAGAAAATTTCTCCGAAGAAGACGTAACGCAGAAATTCTCAACCTACGGGATCGTCTCGAAAGTAGAAATCAGAGAACGCAAGAACGTAGGCCCTAAAAACGTCTCGTCAAAGTTCGCCTACGTAAATTTGAACACCGACGATCGATCTCTGCAGAAATGTTTCGCGGAAATCGGCAACCAGCAATGGGCCGGGATTTACGTGAATTTGCAAATCGCGAAGGAAAGTTTCCTGGAGAAATTAAAACGCGAACGGGAAGAGGAGAATTTAACTGGTGTAACTTCTACTATCGTTAAAGAAACTTACCGGCCAATTTTATCTTCTTCCGATTTGTCTCAAAAGGCGAATGACGAAGCTTCTCTGCAAAAAAAATCCAGTGTGAATTCCAATAAGAAGTTTAGTGAAAATTCCAGTAATAATTGTAATGAAAATTCTTGCCAAAATTCTCGTGAAACTTCTGCTTTTAAAGATTCTTCTTATAACGATTCTCTCACTGAAGATTCTTTCAATAAAGAGTCTTTCAGTAAAGATTCTTTCAATAAAAAGTCTTTCAATAAAGATTCTTTCAATAAAAAATCTTTCACTAAAGATTCTGTCAATAAAACTTCGTCCACTGAAGATTCATCCAGTGAATCCGACCCGAAAGAAAACACAACCAAGACAGCAGCAAGAAACGAAAACAGTCGAAACGAAACAGCTTTTATTGACAATATCCAAACACCTGAAGACAACTTGGATATCGTAATAAAAAACAACAAAAACAAAACGCTCCCGAACAACAAATTGGTCATCGAATCGCAGGGCTTCGAACCAATAATTAAGGTAGATTTATCGAAGCCTCGGCAGAGAGCCGCAAATATGTCAATCTCCGAAAAGAAACGTCTGGAATCCCTAACCAAAATGAAGCAAGATTACCAAAAGCAGAAAAACACTCTTAAACTGGCTTTTCAAAATTTGGACGGCAATCCGAAGAAAACCGTTTTTAAAAACGTTGCGAATGATGAGGATTGCAGGATGACAAAATCATTGAATTTATTCGAAGGAGATGAAAGCGATGAAGAGGATGAATTTAATTTTGATGTGAGGACTCAGTATGAGGGGGAAAAGGGAAGGCGACTGTGGCAACTTCAAAGCAAAACGAAGAAGGATAAACGATTTGAAATGGGCGAAGAATTCTTGGAGGATGACGAAGAAGATGATACTTTGGAAAATAAAAATCTAACAAATAAAAATCAGCCAGATAAAAATATACCTAATAACAATAAGCAAGCAACAGAAAATGAACTTGAAAACGATAATTTAATGGAAAACGAAAAGGCAGACGAAATGAAAATACTAGAGAAAGTTTTAGGAAAGAAACTAACAACCAAGAAGCTAACAACTGAAAGAAACGAACCGAAAAAACCACCCACTTGTACCGTTAGATATGATCCTACAAAACCAGAGCACAATATTTATGAAATAAAGGAAAACAATAATAATAATAATAATAATCGAGACGTACAATCCCCGAAGAAATCAAAAGAGAAAAAAAAACCGAATGATTCGGAAACCGAGAAGATCCCAGAGGTTTCACAAGAAACGTATTATCAAGTTACGAACACTTTCAAAGAAAGCCTGCAAGATCAAAATCAACCTTTTAGTTTATTGAGCATGTTTGGGAGAGCTCACAAGGAAGAGGAAAGTAAATCAAACAAAAGAAAGCGAGAAGACGACGAAGGTATTTTTTTTTAATATTATGAATTACCCATTTCTCCTAATATCTTTATCATTTAATGCTGTTTTCATTTCAATTATTATTATTGATTTAATTATTATTTAGACCTTAATCTCCAATATATTTTTATAAAATGAAAGATTATAACAAAAGGTCAAAAATATAATAATAATAAAGCAAAACGATATAATAATAAAGCAAACCAATATAATAATAATAAAGCAAACCAATATAATAATAATAAATCAAACCAATATAATAATAAAGCAAAGCAATATAATAATGTTTAATGCAAACATCCATTTCATTTCAGATATTGACCAAATCCCAAAAACATCGAAAACCAAGTCACAATTTGAAAAAAACCCCTTCAGATACGATTCATCAGAAGAAGAGGAAGAAGAAGACACAAAAACAATTGATGGACCAAGAAATGCAGAAAACAAACCGAACCTTCAAAGTGCTGCATCAAAACCTTGGCATGAACCTTTTTTCTTCTCGAAAGACGATCGTCGAATTCAGGAAGGCCGTGACTTCATAGAAAAAATGGGGAATAGGAGCCAAGACAAAGGGGAGTTCTTGAAATTGAGGAACGATTTAAAGAGGGTTATCAGAGCGAAGATGAAAAATGTTATGAAGAAGTCCAAGATGTTCCAGAAGAAGATTGGTAGTAGTGGTGGTAGTAAGAAGTTCAAAAATAAGTTGAAAAGGTCGCAGAGGTTTTAGTGAATAAAATTTATTTTTAGTGTGAGTGTGTCTTATTTCATATTTTTCCAATTTAAAATAAGATTTATTATTTTGATTATTGCGTTTTTAGGGCATAAAATATACTACTATTTAATTAATATCTTATATGTTTATATTTTGTTCAACGTTTCGTTTTTATTGATTAAAACTTCAGAAATAAAATAAGAAATTTTATAAAACAATTTGTCAACATTAGGAAATTTCATATTAAAACTTTTTTGTTTTTTGACCTATTATTTTATATTATTAAATATTAATAGTATTGGGTATAAGGTCTGAAAATATATAATGATATAAGTATTTCTTGTACTTCAACTATTTTTTTTTTTTTAAACAACCGTTTTCGGGTTATATACCCATCATCAGGTGTTAAAATATTTTCATATATAATTAATATTTTAACACCTGATGATGGGTGTATAACCCGAAACCGGTTGTGTTTAAAAAAAAAAAATAAATAGTTGAAGTACAAGAAATACTTATATCATTATATTAGTAAAACAACTAAATGGGTTCAAATCAAGAAAACTAAAAATATATATTTAACTATCTATCTTGACGTTTTATTATGTAATAATAACATCTTCAGGAGATTTAAAGATAAATTTGAAATTTCCTATTTGACATAATATTTTATGAAATTTCTTCTTATTTTAATTTACACAACAAAAAAATAAGTTTCACTTAAAATAATAAAATTAAGAAAATGAATGTTATTTAGTAATTTTAATAATTTGGTTGTAAATTCTGTTAATATTATTAGTATCTTGTTT
>JAWQRP010004196.1:0-12220 GCA_033557875.1 Quadriops clusia | reverse complement strand
AACACAGTAGCATTTAGTAGAGTGCGATAAAAACAAAAAAAAACTTATTTGGAAAACCGTGTAAAAGCGAAAACGTGTAAAACAAGTACCGTGTAAATCGGGGGATAGGTGTATATATATATATATATATATATATATATTTGTACAAACTGTACAAATATATATTTGTGCAATCCTCAACAAACTATAATTATATAATGATAGGGTACCTTATTTGCAATTTAACGACATCGAAATTGCTTTTGAGGGCGCACCCAGCTCATCGAACTGCTTTAAAGGATTACGTAATCCTTCAGGCACTCCGAAGCTATTGCCTACCATACCCTTTTCTGTTATGATCTTTAACATACATAGGCATTGAATAAATTTACTATGATCCGCGATAAAATTGCTCAACTTTGGTGCTCGTTTGACCGGAGGTATTTTATGCGTAAAGGTATCACGAATGGTCGATCCTCTTGCGCAGGGAAAATTACTCAATTTAATTCAGTAGAAGTACTATTAACAAAACGTGTTAAAAGGATTAAAAATGTCCTAAATATCATTAAACGATGTACGCGAAAATACCGTAGAGTATGTATTACATAATTTCACGTTAATGGTGCAACGCGAACAAAACCTTTAGTCGGTTTAATGAGTTGTTAATAAATGTGTCCAAACACATTTCAATTGGTGGTTTTATTATGATGTGTGCTAAGCTTTTGCAAATACTCCTCCGGTAATAAAGAGCTTAATTTTAACGGCAAATAAACGCAAACTATCCTACGCTTATTAGCTCCAGTTGTTGCCAAATTTATTGGCTAAGGATCCTTGCTCAAGGAATTATTAAAGTAAACATAGTTATTGTTTGTTCGCTTGCTGTTATTCTATCGAATGTAAAGCCTTAGTTGCAAAATTTAATTGGCATAAGCTTAGCGTAAATGTATGTTTGTGTGTATAGGCAGGGGGAGTTCCATCTATTGGTTAAATAATTGATAAGTTTTAAACATTCATAATTACCTATATAAATATACAATTTGCGCCCTTCTTTTTATAGGCAATTAGGTATATGTAAAAATTAATTAATCCTAATTTTATCATAAATCGGTTGCCTAATGTATAACTATAAAGGAATACAACATATAAAAATCGTTAATAACAATGTAATAAAATGAAGTGTTCTTGCAGCACGCACTTTCTACCAAGTTCAATGTCAGTTGTGTTAAAAATTATATACAGCGCAACCTATTGCGTTAGAATACGAGCCTACTTTTATATTCAAATCTAGGTGTTTATAAAAATAGTTTTAATTAATAATTTGTTTCAAGGGTGTCGCCAATTTGTAAGATGCGCTATTATTGAGAGAAAGTGTTTTGTGTGCCGCATTTTTTTTTTGCAACATCAAAAACCTTTAACCTTATTGTACCTAGTTTGATTAGAATCTTCCATTCGCACACACAAACTTGTTAGTAAATCTGCCGCATTTAGATTATTGTGTTATATAAGAGTTTAAAAACATTATCTGCTTATATGAGAACTAACTTATACGTTAGTTCTATATAGATTCAATTTGCATTTAGAACATTTAAACTCGATTTGTAAGACGCACGGCTAAGGTTTGTTTACGTTCGTATTTTAAAATTTGTTATATAATATTTATTTAAATAATTAATATACGAGAGAAAAGTTTAATAATAATTATTATGCCCGTTCGTGCAAGAAAGAATACCTTCATAATAAGCATTTCAATCGTAACAGAAAATTTGTATAGAATATACGACAAAATAATAGCGCGAGAATTTGTGAGAATAAATTAGTTTTTTCTTAAATAATTAATCTTGAACTTTGCGGACGTGCTTAGGTAAAATTCGTGGCGCAAGTTTTTTTTTATTGCTGTTTGTTTTCGAGCGCTTTAGTTACAACATACTGTCTCCTTCCTACTAGAGCAACGCAAGAGTAAGTACGGAGTCTCCTATCCAATCTCTCATTCAAAATATTGCAAAAGCCTGTGAGTTTCTCCCCCACCACAAGACTAGTTTATAAAACAGATACAAAACTTATTCACCATGGTTTGCCGGTGATTTGTTTGATTTTGTTTGGTTGGGTGTTGGATTATTACAAACGAGAGGATTTGGAGTACTAGTGCAATTTTTCCTTCGTAAGTCTTCGCTAATTTTTAATTACACACACTTTATAACGCGTAAAAATATCTTCTAATTATTGACTTGACTTCAGTAATACTTTTGAACCTTTATGTAAAATAAATGATAAAATCATATTTTAGTAATTTAGTAATCATATTACTTTTTTAAATTAAATTATTTTAAGTATTTCATTATTTGAATACTTCTCGTTAATCATTCAATAATTAAATTTTCCAAATTCAAGTTTTCGTGAAAAGACTTAAGTATCCATTACGCCATTATTGATATTCAGGAAATGAGAAGTTCGGCAAGGATTTTTCGTCTCAAATCTTGTGTCCAAATAACGAAAAGATGCTATGCGTCAGACAGGCCCTATTCAACAGCATTGGGAATTATTCCTGAATATTACGATGAAGTTGTTGTGGAAAGCCAAGCGAAGGAAGGAGTAAAACCTTATAGTGAAATACCCGGGCCTAAGGGTTTGCCGTTTATAGGAAACTCGTGGAGATTTGCACCTCTAATAGGTATACCTTTTTCTATAGACAAAACTAAAAAATATACGTTGTATATTAGAAACTTTGTAATATTGAATTTACCTGCTAGGGCACTACAAAATAGAAGAATTGGACAAAGTCATGTGGTCTTTGCGGAAGCAGTACGGAAAAATTGTTAAAGTTAGTGGGTTGATAGGGCACCCAGATTTGCTGTTTGTTTTTGACGGAGATAACATTAAGAAAGTGTTCAAAAGGGAAGAAAAAATGCCTCATAGGCCTTCAATGCCTTCACTTCATTACTATAAAGGACACCTGCAAAGAGAGTTCTTTGAAGGAAATGCTGGAGTCATAGGAGTGTAAGTTCAAACTAATCAACATAAATATTATTTTCATTATCAGGTATTTAGGTCTATGAATGAAATATTTATAGTTTCGGCAACGTTTTGTTTTATTTGTGAGGCAAAACACATATTTTTGAATTTGAAAATGTTAAAATTTTAGAGAAAGAAAGTAATTGGTATAAAAGGGAAAAATTTTAGAATCTTTAAATATAAAATATGAAAAATTTTCAATTAATTTAATCAAAAATTAATTTAATAATATTAATAGAATCACTAACCAAATTCTTCATCTATTGTAATCAAAACCCTTTAAGAAGTTTTAAAAATAATACGAAACGTTGGGGAAACTATAAGAAATTCATTCATAGACCTAAATATCCAATAAAAAAATATTATTTATGTAAAGGCCAAGAAAAAAAATTAAATTTTCATATCAAACATATCAACCTATAACCTAATAATTATAATATAATCAAGAAAACTAATAATTATACCCGAAAATGAGAAATTAAACGCCACATTAATTTAAATACATTTTTAAGGCATGGGCCCAAATGGGACGAATTTCGAAGACAAGTTCAGCAAATTCTGCTCCCTCCGGCAACAGCAAAGAAATACGTGGAACCTCTCGATGCTATAGCCTCAGACTTTTTGCTCAGGTAAGTTAGCAATAACATGTTTCCTTACGAGCACGCGAAGAGTCAATAAATTGAGCAACCTAGTCCGAACAGAAACTATAAAGAAAATTTTATTGCACGTTGCAATTTCTTCTTAAAACGCAATGCTGATTAACAGGATGGAAATCTCTTGAGAATTGCACATAGACTAGCAAATATTACACCTACGAGCAGCGATTGCAATTCTGCACGTCCTTATTACAATATGTTTTATAAAACAAATATATTTGTTCATTTCTGTCTGGTTAAATTTTTACTTTACGATTGTTTAACGTTGTTTACCGGTACCGAGCGTTAAATAAATCGTGAGAATGCTTTCAGTTTCGTTTTGAAACGTATTTCTCCGCGTTTACATTGAATAATAAAATGAAATGAAATACGAGAGCACATCTTTGTTTCCAACGTTTGTTATGCCAACAGCTACATTATGTTACCTTTTTCAGACTTATTTATTGTGTTAGTTACTTCCTCATTGCTAAATGCAAATATAACACTTATTAAAAATATAGTAGTTAAAACTTCTAAAGAAAGATTGAAATGGACACACGATGGAAGTTTTTATATGAACATTACTATATTTATTAATTTTCGGAAAAATTCAACTTGTATACGTCATAATTATTTATTAGTAGGACAAAAAATAATTATTGTAGTACATACAACGATTCAAAAGTTTTGACGACAAAGGAAACAAAGAAATATAACTCGCGTAATGAAGGATTGCGAAAAGTTGCAATAGAGCAATTTTTCGTGATAATACCTAGGGGATTGCAATGTCGGCGCTTAAACCGTCCAGTTGATACACAAATAGTTATTACCTTGCACACAAATGCGAATAATTGACTCGACGGGCTTTCTCTCTTACTGTAAGATATATATTTCTTAATCTTGACCGATCTTGTGACTATTATCTGAATAAATAGTTTTTGCAATACATGACAATTTTTGTAAAGTTTTATTCAAGTTAAAACCTAGTTAAAACTTTGATTTTGTATTTGGACATTTTAGGATGAAGGAAAGCTTAGATGAACGCGATGAGCTTCCGGAACATTTCCTGTTCGACATCTACAAATGGGCTTTAGAGTGTAAGTACTGGGATACCAAAGTGAAAAGTAGTATTAAATTTGAAAGTTTCAGCGGTAGCAAGAGTTTCATTAGACACAAGACTTGGCTGCCTGGAACCAAATTTACCCGAAAACTCAGAATCTCAAAGAATCATCAATTCCATTAATGTGTTCTTTTGGAACGTGGCTGAAGTTGAGTTGAAAATGCCCATATGGAGGATTTACAAGAACAAAGCTTTTAAAAAATACATCGGTGCCCTAGAGGATTTCAGGACGTAAGTTCACTGGTTTACTGACACAATAGTTACTCGTTCGAGTCGATGCTCTTGCAAAAGTTTGTGCAACATCATTGCACAGATAAAAATGTAACGAACGAATTTCTTACCATTAGCAGAACGATTCTTAAATTGCGAAAGGTCGGTTTAGAAAATGTATCGGTTGTTTAATTTTTATTGAAACATATTTCTGCTAACAGCAGAACTAATTGTTTAAATAAGTGTGTCAAGTCTAAACATTATGTTTTACATTATTTGTATAAACAAACTTAAGTTTTTTTAGTGAAAATGATAATTGGGACGATTACACTATTGCGCATAAACAAAGAAACTCCTTCAAGAAATGTAAATAAAGATCTTTTACAATGTAATGCAATTATGTAGAATATTAGCAGAATAATGAAGCATTTTTTAAACAAGAGTTACTACATCCGCCACACAATTATCCATTTACGTCGAAACGGGAAAATTAGATTTGCAAAACCATCTACGCGCTTCTTTGTAGCAAAACTCCGCTATTTGCGACCCAGTTATCTACACTACTTTATCAACATTATGTCATTGACTACATAACCGAGGATTCAAAGTCAAGTTTAACTTTCACTTCAATGCTTCTATATGAAACTGAAAGTAAAATCAAGTCGGTCAAACCAAGTTTACGTTTAGCCAAGTAGAGCGTTGAACTTTTGATTGTAATACTTATCCTTTTATATTTGAAATGACCGTATTTTGTGTAGGAAAAAATGATCCGATTGCTGTAATTATCTTGAAGACAAATTAGCGTCCTAACTTTTACTTTTTATGCAACAATGACATAAACTGTAAGTTAAGTTTAGGGAATTTTAACGTTTATGAACGACAAATTACATGAATATTAATATTTTTTTAAAATGTTGAAAAATTACAAGTGAAGCATAGCTAACCGACTTTCACGTAAAGTAGGTAGTGTGCAATTGATACAGAAAGTGCCTATCGGTAAATATGTCCCACAAAAGATTTAGCAATAATTGCTATTTTCAACTAGAGGTAGCCATTTACAGCTGCCGTAAATGCAATATTGCACTGCAAGAATGTACATACAGAGAAATGCAGGTCTCTATTTCAAAATATACAAATGCAGTTCGTTGTGTCCTTTCGCTATCATACATGCGCACATAAACTTTCTTACTGGGTCAAACAATAATAATTTATATTTATTAGAAAAGAAAAAGCATGTGCGGTGTCATTACATAACTATTTAAACAGTTGCGCTAGTTGTAGATATATTTACTTTTTTAATGCCAATATTTTTTATTTCACATATCCATAATTATTAAAAATTAGATTACTATTCAAACGGTGATGTGTCTTCATAATTTGTGGTACTACTAAATCTAACTAAATTAGTATGTACCTAATTAAAAATTATGAAAATTCCCCAAATAGATTATGCATGAAGTACATCATCCAAACGATGGACAAGTTGGACACAAATTCCCTGGCAGAGAAAAAAGAAGAAGACATATCGATAGTGGAACGAATTTTAGCGAAAACTAATAATCCGAAATTAGCAGCCGTATTAGCCTTGGATTTACTTCTTGTTGGAGTCGACACAGTAAAATCACTAAAATTTTATAATTAAATAATGAATTTTAAAAATACCCTAATTTTTAGACATCGATTGCTGCAGCTTCCACAATATACCAATTGTCCCAAAACCCAGATAAACAGGAAAAGTTGTACCGTGAACTCTGCGCTATTATGCCAACCCCGGATTCTCAATTTACCGTACAAACACAAGAGAACATTCCATTTTTGAAATCGTGCATTAAAGAAACCTTAAGAATGTACCCTGTTATTATTGGCAATGGGAGAAGCCTTCAATCAGATGCTGTTATATCTGGCTACAAAGTACCTAAAGGGGTAATGTCATAAAGCAACGTTTTATTTATTTTTTTTTATTATTTATTAATTTTTATTTGTTTCAATTATTTTTATCAATCCTAGACGCACGTAATTTTCCCTCATCTAGTAGTAAGTAATTCGGAGGATTATTTCGAAAGTCCAGGGAAATTTATACCAGAAAGATGGCTGAAGTCAAACAATCAATTGGAAGGTTGCCCAATAAACAATTCGAAAATTCATCCATTTGTATCTTTACCATTTGGATACGGGAGGAGGTCTTGTTTGGGGAGAAGATTTGCCGAGACTGAATTACACATTTTACTGGCGAAGGTAAAAGTGCTGTAAATTATGAAATTTATTTTAGAAATTTTACCTTCTTAAATTTAAATTTTCAGATTTTTAGAAAATATAAAGTAGAGTACAACTACGGGACGCTAACATACAAAATAACGCCCACTTACGTGCCAGAACAACCATTGAAATTTAAATTAACAGAGAGGGACTATTGATGAGAAAGTTTTAATTTTTTTAGGACGCATCATTCCCTTTAGTGTGTACAATAATTAGACTATATGTGTATGTATGTATTAACGAACTATGAATAAATTATTCCATGTTTTTCAATTTTGGTTTCGTGACTCGAGCTCTAATACAGCTTTGTACGCTGCTGGGTCTACGCAGTAGCAAATATCATCTTGGCAAACACCAAATATATTCCCCGCTTCTTGGCACGTTTTATTGCAAAAACTAGGACAAGTCGTTACTTCGTTGCTATTAATTGATCCACCTGCAAGGGAAATGAGTGGATAGAATCAAAGATAATGATAGAATATAGTCGACAATGTTATAAAGTGAATTTGGTGGCATTCAAAAATGTTCTTGATCGTTTCGTAAGCATTCTAATCGATACATTAGTAAATCTTCTTAGCGCAAATGTTAAAAAGTCCCGAACTCCTAACAGGTAGTATTGCAAAAGATTTCACACTTCATTAGCCTGTTAAGACTGCGGTATTTGAATATTTTTTTAAATGATAAATATAGGTGGAAGCCGAAATATAGATTAAAAAATTTAAATCATTATATGTATTAAAAATATCGTTTCTATTTCTTTCCGATTTGAAGGATTCTTTTAAAATTTACCAAACTTGTTAAAATCTAAATAAGTATTAAACCCAGCAAGCTGATATTTTAAAATATTATATTTGTATATAAATTATAAGATACTTGCTAATATTGTAGACTACTACATGTTTCAGTCCACTCTAGGGTCATCATCAGGTAGGTAAAGAATTAAAATTCTTGAGATCCAAATATCTTTTCAGAATGTTTTACCTACCTGATGATGGCCCTAGAGTGGGCTGAAACATGTAGTAGTCTACAATATTAGCAAGTATCTTATAATTTATATACAAATATAATATTGTTAAAATCTGTTTCGAATTAAATTATATTATAAAATATTAAATGAAGCTAACACAAATTGGCATTATTGAATCGCAACAGTAATACCCTACGTGTTTTACCTATAAAGTGGAGAAATTGTTTATTTATAAGCAAACAGTTAATTTTTCAAAAAATACCTGGCTCATCCGCTTCTACAGATTGATTATTTCTGTCACATTTTGTGAAGATGACCGAGAGAAGTAAAACTGTGAATATAAAAACTTTTTGCATTGTATGGTGGAGCAAGAATTACTTTTCCTGCATTAACTCTTTGACAACTCAAGAAAGTAAACAATTTAGATTATATTTCCATAACAACCACTTAGGTCATTCACATGTATCGTGATTATTAGTCCTGTCTTGTTATTTATTGGGTGCCAGTAAAGGTACAAAAGTTGAAATTGGCAAGAAATTGTATAAAAGGGGAATTAATAAACAAGTGGGTGAATAATAGTAGAATACTAGTAGAATACTATTAAACAATATTATTATAATTAAAGCCCTGTATTATATGAAAAAAATTCCTCTTTTTTACGTGATAATTACCAATCCCCTATGATTTCTTACAACACTAACAAAAACATTTTTATAAGCATGTATATATTAAATACTTTTCGAACACTTTGAATGAACTCATCAATTTTACTTTTCTGCTTCTAATATATAGTTTTCAAAACGGACTCTTATTTTTTTATAAAAAAAGTAATTACCCACCGACGCGTCGCGACTTCAGAGATTAGGACCACAATAATTACCCATATTTATATCCTTAAATACACAGAAGAATGTACGGTTGCATATCTAGAGTTTAGTGTTCACGAATTTCTGCCACATTGTATAATAGGCGGCACTCGTGCATATTCAACGACTGCGTATCTTACTACTGTGTTGTATTTTACGATATTTGTTCGATTCTCAACACAAAACACAACGATTACTTTCCTAATCAAATTAATATTAACATATATGACGAATTTAATCAAGTTCCTTATTGTAAATATGTATTTATAAAAATTGTATATCTTCCTCGTAAATGTAAGGACATCAAGGTAAACTTTACAAAGTGATAATTTGTAAACCATATTAAGTTTGAAATGAAAACTTCCATCGTCAAGGAAAGAAAATCCGCGAATTTGCTAGAAATGATCTGTTGCTTACTAGTTATTGTGGCAGAAATTTATTGTAGGGATTTTCGGTCGTTAGTTGTCAAGTACTGGTCGTCAAGTTCACCCTTGTCAAAGTAGGCACTTTATTTTAGTTGGCTGTCAGTTGGCGAATTGTTTTTTGACGTTTGTAACTACCTAATTTATCTCACGTAAGTTGATTACCTAACACTATTTTTTTTTAAATAATTCTCTTTTTCCACAACGAAATAATTCCACAGAACCATGTCTTTGTCGTATATTTCCCGGCGCTTAATGAGCAGTGGCCCCTCAGCCTTTCAAAGGTTTGCCTATAACCTCTCTGGTTTCAACAAATACGGCCTTATGAGGGATGATGTTCTGTACGAAAATGAAGATGTGCAGGAGGCTTTAAGAAGGCTCCCGAAGAACTTGTTAGACGAGAGGAACTTTCGCATTTTGCGGGCTATCCAACTTTCGATCCAAAAGGATATCTTGCCGAAGGACCAATGGGTGAAGATAGAAGAAGATGTTATGTATCTTCAACCCTACTTAAATGAAGTGAGAAAAGAGAGAACAGAGATGGAAGAATGGAACAAAAATTATTAACAAATTTGATTGAAATGAATTTGTAGTAAGAAATTGTATCTATGTGTATTTAAATCCAGTAATAAAATGTTTCGTTAAAGATAGTGCTTTATTGTGAAAAGTACTAGGCTGCCTGTTGTCTCGAGAAAAAAAGTTTTAGGACGTTATTATGCTTTGAGGAAATTAATACACATATTAATAGTATATTATTTTATAAGGAGGTAAAGTGACACTTTTTGTAGCGAGTCGCGTTTTGCTGCCGAGCGATAGCGAAAAATCGATTTGACAGTTCAAGTGTTCACTAGGAAGTGAACACTTGAACTGTCAATTGTTTAAAGTTTGAATATTGTTCGATTTGTGTCATAGTTTAACGTTTGTACGTGTAAAAAATAATAGACTTGCACAGTGTATAAGATTGAATTACAATTAATATTTGTACATATATAAAAAAAAAATTGATCATATAATTCTATCCGTTGTAATTATTATGACGTTTCAGTTTGGTGATGCCTCATTGATGAGACGAAACATAGTTGAATAAAGTAATTAGTTAAAAACTTCTGGAGGGTATTTTTTTATTACTAAAAATTAATTGAATATCTGAATCCAAAAGAGAACAAGAATATATTAAATATATTTTTTTTCTTCAAATTAATCCGTGATTTTTAATACTCGATCATCTTATTTTTATTGTCATGAAGAAGCCCTAAACCAAGTGGCAAAATGTAATAATAAATTAATAAATGATTTTAAAAAATTTAATTATTGCCAAGACCTTGATATCCATTAGAGAAACATATAATTATTATATAAAAAAACTCATGATTACAAATAGAAAAAACATCTTTGTAAAATTCGAACCAATAAATTTAACTGATCCTGGAAGTTTCAGATGAAAGTCTACAACCATATCGTATCGGTTTTCCATGGATAAATTGTTTTAAAAGTGCTTCCTAAAGTATGACAACATTTCTTCCTTAATCAATGTTATTTTTTTGGCATTAATTTGATATTCACATATATAAAAAGGTGATTTTTTTAAAAGTTATCCAGATAGTTTAATATTGGATATAATTACAAGTTTATTATGAGTTCTTAATTCTGAATTAGAAGCAACTGCTGCAATCATAAAATATAAATAAAACAAAAATTCAATAGTTTCAATTTTGTAAACCGTTATTATTATTATTTACCCAGGGCAGAGTAGAGTTTATCCTTTGTGTGTTCTTTAAAACGTGTTTTAACGCTTCTTCCGGTTTCTCCAATATAGGAGGATCCACAGGAGCAATCTACTCTGTAGACACCGCTCTTATCTAAAATTGGGGTTTTTTTTTTTATTTAACGTCGGCCTATTTCCGCATCAGAGGCCAATCACCGACGCCAGATATTAGGACCACAACTTCTGGGAATTTAGCCAATGCCAGGATTTCCACCTGGTCATTGTGTTCTTTGACGTGCGCGTGGATTATAGCTACAACACACGGGACCCCCGGGTTTACTTCGCTCCCGGACGATGAGGTACTCAAACATTTTTTCCTAATCAGAAAAATCATCGCCGTGTGTGGGGTTCGAACCTACGACCCCTAGCACTAAAAGTCAGCACCTTAGCAACTATGCTACCAATGACGACAAAATTGGGGTTCTATCCTTATTATTGCTAAGAAGTTTCATAATGTTTAAATTAGTTTTAAATACGATATTAATATTATGTGTTTTGAAGATATTGTGGAGTTTATAAAATTTCAAATTGTTAAAGGATAAACTACGATAAATGATGTCAGTTTTATGTGACTTGATAACGCTGTCAGTTTGACGTTTAAGGATACTGTTAACGAAGTCCAAACTATAACCATTGTTAAAAGCAATTTGATCAATGATATCTTTTTCCAGCTTGAAATTTGAGTTATTTAAGGGGGTATGGATAAGTCTATGTAGTAGAGGATTAAAAGCTGCTCTTTTATGTCTAGGATGGTGAAACGAATTTTTGGGAATAATAATGTCAGTGTGTGGGTGTGTCTTTTCGGAAAATACTAAAATCAAGACATTCTGGGTTTCTATTAATTTTGATGTCTAGAAAGTTTAGAGAATTATTAACTTCAAGTTCGAGAGTGAATTTGATATTGGGGTGAATTTGGTTGATGAAATTATGGAGGTTAGTTATATTATTATTATTGTTGTCTGTGTAATTGTAAACAACAATTATGTCGTCG
>JAWQRP010004195.1:0-12226 GCA_033557875.1 Quadriops clusia | reverse complement strand
AGTGTGCAAAATTTCAGGTAAATCGACCGAGTCACTTTTGAGATTTGCTGATGAATCAGTGAGTGAGTGAGTGAGTCAGTCAGTGGGGTTTGGATTTTATTAATATAGATAAAGACTAACGTGGGTTTAGTTAGTTCGAGGATTAGCGGCTGTTAAAAATTATAACCTCGAAATTTAGCATTTTTCCAGATGAACAAGGTTTAATACAACCGGGTTTAAACCAAATTTAAACACTGTTTATGAATAAGACAAAAACTGTATTATCCATAAACACTTAAATCAGGTTTAAATCCGGTTGTACTAAACGTCATTCATCCGTGTAAATACTAAATTTTGAGATTATAATTTTTTGACATTCGCTAAATCTCGGATTAGCTTAAACCAGGACTAACTTTTTTATGAATAAATTAGAATTTAAGTATTTGTAACGAATGGGGCACTAAATTAAATATTGAAGCGTATTTTAACACCTGATTCGGATTAAAACAAAGTCATAAACATTTTACAGCAACAAAATAATTTTGTTTTGATAATGTGCAAGTGTGAAAGGTTCGGCAATTGGTCTATAGACGTTGAACGTATGCAATAAGTGACGCATGTATATGGTTTTAGATCTTTGGTCGTTACTGTTTCAAAGGGGATTCAACGAATCTTCCAAAAGTAGATCAGGAACCATATTACTTTACTTTCTATACAACTTAATATATACTTCCTTAAATTAAGATGAAATTTTATCTCGCTCTTGCATGACAACTTCCCACTGCCCAACGAAACAAATCCAAAAAATCGCAAAGTTCAATAGTTCTCCAAAAGAGGGTGTCTTTATCTAATTTATTTAACATGACGTTCATTTATTTTAAAGTGTGGGACGTATTTCAAAATTTCATTCTATTACCTCGATTGCCGAGCAACTTGGCCGTATTTCTCGTTGAAGTAAAACCGCAGCGAAGACAAGAAAAGGCACATTTACATAAAAAAATACGGTAATACACGGCCATCTTGAATTGTTTGAGCAAATCATACATACATTGAATAATAATTACAAAACAATAGAAGACGTCTGTTGGAGAACGTGTAATCTTTGCTGAATATTAAGTAGATTTATGTACAAACGGACAATACTGCTAACTGACTTCATTGCAAGCGTAAATTTTCCTATGTGCTATCATCTAGGTAGTCATGAAAAAACTACACTGTAAAAAATATTAGCGATTTTCATAAAAATACGTTACATAATTTTTATCTGAAAACTCATAAAGTCTATGTAAAATTACATAACATTCATAAAATGTATGTAAAAATACATCTTTGTATATTTTTCCCAAACCTCTGGTAAATATATATGTTACTGGTCAAACCCGCTTTCAGGCCAAACTAGTTTGTCCTAGACCAAACCGGTTTATCCTACGCATGTCAGAATGTACTTGTTCGGCCTAGGACAATCTAGTTTGGCCTAAATACTTTAGGTTTAACTAGTTTGGTCTAGGCCAAAATTAATTGAATTGTTGCAAATCACAAAATAAACAAGAAAGTGGTGTGAAGCAAGATGTTCAAATGTTACAAAGGACTGCAGCTACCAAACAATCAGTTGGAACTGCATAAGGTTTTATGAGGTGCACCTGTACCAAAAACAAATAGGTGCCAGTGTAAAAAAAACGAATTTTGTGTACCTAATTCAAAATGCCACTATAGTAGAGCCTGTAAAAATAAATATATGATTAAATATTTCATATGTTGTACTAAGAAGTATAAATTTATTTCTAATTTTAGTTTGATTTTTTTTATTACTAAGTATCTACTGATTAGCTTACTTTTATGTTATAGTTTTGTACAAGTGATATGTCACTTCTTATCTATACTGTTGTTTTTAATGAAATAAAACTATATATTTTCTTTAATTTTCCCTTGGGTTCCTTTGGCCATAATATTGAAATTCAGAATTCCTTTGTTTTATTCTACATATCTTTATTTAAAACAACGTTTCGCTCAACGAATGCAAGCTTCTTCAGGTTTTCAATTATTTAACGTTGCACATCATAAAACCTTGTGGGGTTCCAACTGAATGTTTGGTAACTGCAGTCCTTAGTGAAATTTGAACATCTTGATTTACACCAGTTACTTGTTTATTTTGTCACTTGTAACGATTCAATCAATTTTGGCCTAGGCCAAACTAGTTAAACCTAAAGTATGTAGGCCAAATTAGATTGTCCTAAACTGAACTAGTATATCCTGACATGCGTAGGATAAACCGGTTTGGCCAAGGACAAACTAGTTTGACCTGAATTGGGTTTAGCCGGCAACATATACAAGTACAGGGCGGCCAAGTAAAACTGAAAAGTTTGGACGAGCTCTAAGGCAACATTCGCATGCTCTTAATAATTCTCCGTTCCCAAGAACATAAAAGTTTCGGTCTCTTATTTGTTGTGGTGCTTTTTAACTCGAAGATGGTAAATATGCTAGTGTTAGCGCCGACAACTTGCTTTCCGGACAGATACGTAATTTATGGCTCTTTTAACAACAAAGATGAGACTGCGATTTTGTCATCCGGGTTGCAGATTTACCGTACTTTGCGTTTCATATTCCATTCAATTACGATTTAATTGCGTGATTGAATCACCCGTATCTAACATATATACACATACTTATGTAAACATATGTATATGAATTACTTATCTTCATACATATTTAACGCCATTGTCATAAAACCGTTTAGTATTACGTGAATTATAAAAAACAAACTGTCGGCATGTTTATAACATCTGTATCTTTTATTTTATTTCTTGAACGGACGGCCCCAGGAATCTTCCTTTCTTAACAGATGAGTTATTTATGGTTATTTTGACGACGAATAAGAGACCGAGCCTTTTGTGTTCTTGGGAACGGAGAATTATTGAGAGCATGCGATTTTCGCCCAGAGCACTTGTCAAAAATTTTCAGTTTACAATTGGCCGCTCTGTAATATATAACATTAAATATTATATGCGATTTTAAAACACAGTAAACTCCCGACTATCCGATCGCGGATAATCGAGAGTTTACTGTACTCTTACGCAATTTTACTACATGTATATATCATTGCAAAATATAAGTGTAGAGGGCAGCACACGTCGACGGATTCACGGCTTGCTTGTTCCATTTATAGGTAAGACAGTTTATTCTTCTCTCGTACTTTGATGTTTCCTTAGAGATGAGCTATTGAAATACACATGTACGTTGGAGAATCATATGTAATTTTATATATTTTACGTAATTGGAAATGTAATTTTACGTTCTGGTTGTACACACTTCTGCAAAATTACCATAAAAATATTGGCATTCGCAGGTGCCCATACTTTGATGGTAACTATACAGTAAAATGTCTTACAATGTAGTCGTAAAACAGTAGTCATAAGAAACTAGTCATAAGAAATTCGTCAGAAGAAAATAGCCTTAATAAACTATGAGTCTTATGAAAGTACACGGATTACATTCAAACGCGAAACTGTCTTCCAGGGCTTCTAAAAATATGAAAACTAAAAAAGATCATCAAAAATAAATGTTTCCGAAAAAGCAAGGCTTCAATTCTACATGCAAAGATATTAGTACAAGGATGCTTTTCAAAAAGATTGTTTCATTAGCTTGAAAAATGATTCTCTCATTGTTTGTGTATTATTTTTTATTTTATTATCATGCTTAGAGAACTAAAATGTTTCACAAAAATGAAATTTACTTTGCTTAATTTTCATGAGCATTATTTTATATGTATGACGGTTATTTTCTTTCTATGTTATCAATTTTTGTAACAATTACACACAACTATTTTGAAAGAGCAAGCTTGGTGTTCGTAAAAATGCACATAGTAATTTCGACATTACCCGTAAAGAAACATTCGTTTTTACGATGGTCCCCGTCGACAAGCTTCTGTCCCAACGTCGCCATCTCCAAGGTTAAATCGTTCCCTGGAAGGCATAAGTATAATTTTTAAAAATCAATCTAACTCAAACGAAGCTGCGTGTGTGTTAGTATTTGAAATGTATACACCCCACAAACAAGAATCGGGTGCACAAAAAAAATGGTTTCCTGTGCCCGTCCTATAGGGTAGACGCGATTTTAGTCATTACCAGTCTGTGGGGGTGTATACATTTTAAATATACACCCTGTAATGCAAGAGGTGCCATTTAATCTAATCATCATTTAAGTTAATCATCAGCGTCATCTATGGGCCGCAAAATGAAGCATAGCCTTTCTTTCCAACCACTTAAACGCGAGATCCACCGACAGCCGCGCTATCTCTTACAGGTAACATAAAAAAGGAATTTGGAAAGATTTTTTTCTTTTTTTACCTCTCGCAAATATCACTATGTTAAGAAATACATATGCACTTATTTCGCTAATATGCACTTATTTTCCTAATAAATATAACAGTGAATAATTGTCGGAAATTTAAGGGGGAAATCGGTCCCTCATAGGTAGTCACTTTCTCGCCGTAGCACACAAACAAAATTTCCCTAAGACCTTGAGCTCTCATTCGAGGAAAATTATTAACCTTTTCTAAGGAATTAGCGCCCTCGAACTGTTTGTAAACAGTAGTAGATGAAAATTCAGAATGAAATCGTTCGAAAATCTCGGCACTTCTAACAAAAACGGGAACAAACACGGCTGCCTGTGCATTAATCAGGTTTTCATTGCGCCTCATTCGGCGACTCTTGTTGCCTGTGTATCCGTTGCATTTGTTTATTAACATTTATGTGTTGATATTTATGTATTAATGTGTATGTATTCATGTTCATGTATTAACATTTACGTGTTAACGTTGATGTATTAACATTGATGTATTGTGGTTTCTATATATATTAATTATGACCCAAACCAACTATTCGTTCATGAAGTTAATGTGATCTCAGACCTCTTAGATAGACCAATAAGACTACACCTCAATATAGACAAACAACATTTTAATAAAGCTGCACAATTGCTTTTAGAAAATGGATTTAATTACAACAATCCAACCACAGAGAAAATAAAAATGACCTAATTATGAAATGTTTTTAAACCTTAATGCCAGTGAGTTTAATAATCTGAAATTTTAATAAAGAAAAAAATTAAATCTGGATTTACCCTAAAATCAATCTATATCAATAAATTTCAAAACCACGCAGTCCATAATAGAACGACATAGATTAACTCAATAACATTTACATCTCCATTCTTAATTTAAAGTAATCATTCAAGTTACATTTATTCATATGAATTTTCACAATATATCTTCTGTGTTCAACTTCATTGACCCGCACACTTTGACGTTTTATAAGATTCCCGTTGATAAAACAGTTGTCCACTTTTCATAAGTAAGTTTAATGGTCACAAAAATTAAAGTAATCTAAAATAATCGTTTTCGTTCTGTAATCCAACAAAAATAATTTAGTTCCCTTAGTAATAATAATAAATATTTAATATACTGGGTGACTGCATTAATTTTAAGGGATCAATGTATGAGATATAAGAAAATTGTTGCCTTTACCAAATTTGAAAATATTCATTCATTAGAAAGATACAGCATAATTTCAAATAGCGCGCCAAAGCACGCTTACTACACTCATCTCCAGGCTCGCCGTTACCATGGTTACATAATACAGGGTGTTCAAATAAAACATGTTTATAAAAAATTCAAAATTCATAGCGCCTCTTTAAAATAGCACACATTACTAATGTCAGTGTTTATACATTTTTTAGTCGGCGCGACAGGAAAGGATATTGGGTTGCATAAGCATCATTCTAGTTTTCCTTGCTTGTAACCACTTCGTCAATATTACACTAGATGGCGTAATTCTTAAGGATAGTATGTGTACACTACATCATAGAAGCGGTATGAAGTTTGAATTTTTTATAAACATGTTTTATTTAAACACCCTGTACATACATATGTATGTATGTAGGGATTGAGAAATTCTTCATATAACTGGATGTTTCGTATAAGTGAACTTCATATAAGTGAGACTTCACTGTACTTTAAAAATACCATCGTGTTTAACAGGATGTCTTCTGTGTAGAAATCTCAAATAAAAATGAGAAATAACGATAAAATAAAATTTGAAATACAAAAACAGCAAAATTTTACCGTTTTTGTGTTGTTTGCTTCTTAGGCAATGCAATGAGTATTGCAGCTCGTGAGTTCTCTGAAGACCCCTGCTCTTCTCTGAAACGTGGCAACATGGTCCGGGCGGCCCGTAACTTGCTGTCAGCTGTGACCCGCCTCCTGATCCTGGCGGACATGGTGGACGTGCATCTTTTGCTTAAATCGCTCCGTGTCGTCGAAGACGACATCGATAAGCTCCGCAACTCTTCCAACCAAGGCGAGCTCCTTGACAACATTAAGGCTTTCCACCAGAACGCCAACGAGCTCATGAACCAGGCTGCTAAGCGGCAGCAGGAGCTGAAGGACCCTCAGCTTAGGGATGATCTTGCTGCAGCCAGAGCTGTCTTGAAAAAGCACTCCACCATGTTGCTGACTGCGTCAAAAGTGTATGTGCGCCACCCCGAGCTGGCTGCTGCCAAGGCCAATAGGGATTATGTTCTGAAACAAGTCTGTGAGGCTGTAAACACAATCAGCGATGTCGCTCAGGGGCGCACCCCACAACCCACCCAGAGCCCGTTCGACGGCCCCGGAGAACTCGCTGCTGCTTTAGACGAATTTGATGTAAGTTCCTATTTTGTTTTACATTTTAACACTCAACTGTCCATTGCATAGCACCACAGATAACCAAATAGTCCAGTCAATGTAATCAGAGCACAGTTGCCTTTATGCAGAAAATTTAAGAAAAAATATTCATATAAAGACAGAGCGAGAAAAATAAGCGACAGGACAACTGAAGTTCAACCTTCTCCGCAATTACAAATAAATAATGTAATGTTCGTCTCCCTGAGAATATAAAAACTATTTTGTATACATGAAAGAAATAGAACATCAAAAAAATTTATTATTAAAAGGAATTCTTTGCGCTAGAAATTGAAACACATGCATATATGTGATTTATGCACTAGATGTTGGTCGATTTAGTGCAAGGAAATAATTCTGTTGATTTTTATGGTCAAATTAAATTTTAATTGGTTCTAATGTTTATATTCACATTATTTATTTAATTGTCAGTAAGTGCTCATTTTTCCGTTTATGACATTTAAATCCGATTCTAAATATCCATTTTTTTATGCGGTATAGAACACTATGTAAATATCAAAGTAACGAAATATAATTTGAATTATTAATCTTACGGTTATTTTTTTCCTTGATATTAAGTTTTAACCCTTTATTACGGTCTTCGTTGTTATAGCATACTTGTATCGGAAAAGTAATTCACCGACGTCTCTACTTAAATATTGCACGCCACTAAAAACGTATATTTAAATGTCATAGTTATATTTTTGTAGAAATAAACATGTGTTTAAATAAATTTGTTTATTATAGGAATATATGAAGCAGAAAATGTTATGAAACTAACTTATGTAGTCTATCAGTAGTTTGTTCATTGCTATTACAAAAGGGTATAATTTTCATTAGCAATTTAAATCTGTCCCTTTTCATAACTTTGCTAAACATAGGGGTTTCTATTAGGGCATTTGTTGACCAATATTAATGAATTTCCATTTTATTCCACTCCACTCATAAGTAACACTTTTCCTAGGAAACACATCAACTCATCTGTGTTGAAATTTCTCATATTCAATTTCATATTAACATCGTTCTCAATTATTTGTTTATAATAATTATTAGATTCTAATATTATTTGATTAATTATTTTTTCACTCAGAAATTCGCGAAAAATTGATAGAGCAGTTAATTTGTCAGTAATCTTTTTGTTTAGAATACATCAAAATCATATACCTGGGGAGTCCAGGTTGCTGTGTGCTACCATGTGAAGTTGTCTGTTGGATTTCAATCATCTCCATTTATTTCTTCGCCTACTTCATTGATAATTTCTTTTTCACTATCACCTTCAACTTTCTTGTCATTACATACTTTCTTATCGGGATCATTTTTGCCACTACTAATTACTATATGGTCGTTTTCTGATTCTCCATTTTCCATCATATCAAGGGCATTGTGTTCAAGTTCTGCCTCCGTCAATAAATATTTCTTTGGAGGCATTTTCTAGAAAGATATAATACAAATGTATTTTTTACTTATTATATTATGTATATTATTTATATATTTCACTTACATTTATATTACATGTACACAGCATGAAAGAACTGCTACTACTGAGTGCACATATGAAAAGTAGAGTAACACACAAGTTTAACAAATTCTACAAAGTCAAGTAAACACATCTAACTCATAAACTGGCAACGTACGGTGATCGTCGATTTAGTATAATGATATCGAATAAATACGGTCTTTGACTGTTCGCCATTATTTTTTCTCGCAGGAATATACGGTCTTCGACGTGGAAGGGTTAATTTTAAAAAATATTACTTCAGTAAAACAAACATAAAATACCATATTTTAAAATACGTTATTTTGGAGGATAATTATTTTTCTTGTGTAATTTTCTCGTAGGAACACATGGTTATGGAACCTTTGGCTTACAACGAGGTTCATACCCGGCCGTCCCTTGAGGAACGCTTGGAAAGTATCATCAGTGGGGCAGCTCTCATGGCGGATTCTAGTTGCACGCGGGATGAACGTCGAGAAAGGATTGTTGCTGAATGTAACGCTGTTCGCCAAGCACTACAAGATTTGCTTTCGGAGTATATGTCGAATGTAAGTATCCCAATTTGCTGCTTGTTCTCTACTCATTGGTGTCTGAAGTTCATTTCATTTCTTTATCTCCGACATTCTAGTTTCACATATAGTATTTACAAACTTATTGAAAATACTGTTTTTAAAACAAACATCAATAACAAAGATCTTGTACTCTAATAGCATTCTGTTTCTTCCTTAGTCAAATCTTTTATCCACAGGAAGTTTTTTTACACAAGTATAAATTCTATTATGTGCCATGAAAGCTTACTTTCTCTTCACACCTATATGTTGATTAAAATATCAGTTTTATCGCTAGCTGATTATTTGTTTTGCATACAGCAGTTGCAAGTGTTACGGGGAGGGACCAGGGTAAATATATCGTGATTTTGTGTCTCTATTTGCACTTTTTTCTGTAGCTCATTTCCACTTTTTAACACAGAACCATTGACGAAACACATTCCCTAAGCCAATCGAGTGACAGGACAACCATTGCCGCCACTATACATAAAAGCACATATTGTGATGAAAGCATACATGGATGTGTTAGAGTTTAAATTAAACAAAAAGGAAAGCAAATTGGTAAATGTTTTAATTCATTTTCTTTTCCCCAGTGTCGAGGGAAATTTAAATCTAAAATGGATCGAGAACTCATGGTAACTAGCTGGTAATGCGAAAGTTCTGAGGCTTGTTTCAGGCGCTGCCTACTTGCTAATTTGTGTGAATTGGCTTTCGAAGCTCTAACCAATATAGCTACTTTATTTTATGTTTATTGAAAATAACCAAAACTTTAACCCTTTTGTTTCTTATCAGTTACAGAGGCAAAGCTCTACTGTGTATGGGGTGATGGCCATTAGAAAATAGACACCTAGACTGTCTATTTTTAATGGTTAAAGCTGACTGTTTATTCAATTTATTATATCTATCATATAGCCAAATGAAAAAAGTTCATATGTAATTAATAAAAAAATGATCATAATAAATTGAAGAGTACAAGGGAAAAGAGATGAGGGTGCCATTCTGAAAAACAAACTAAAACTGAACTTTGAAGTGAAATGGAAAGGAATAAACGGAAACAGAAAAAAGGATGAGAGTACAACGTTATTGGGCAACAAAGTTTTGTTGTACAGAAAAAGAAAAATGAAGGTACCAGTGATTGTACGCAAGAAAGAAGATCTAAAATGTAATGGCACCCTCATTATTTTCCCCCTGTACTCTTCAATTATCAACTTACCAGTTATTCACAAATATTTGACAATAGGTTGTATGGAACTGTGTAGTAATTATATGTATAAATAAATAGGAGTAGAAGCTACAATATTTATTTAAGATCTTATTGTTTTGTAACTATTTGTATAAATCGTAAATTGTAATTGTCAATTATTTTTATTAAATCATCTTTGATTTAATTCATTTATTATTTAGTTTTGTTTCGAACGTCTTCTACCTGCACTACCATTTGGTAGTGCAAATAGAAGGTGTTTGAAACAAAACTAAATAATAGATTAATTAAATGAAAGGTAATTTAATAAAGATAAATGACACGTACAATTTACGATTTATACAAATAACCTACCCTGTGCATAAGATACATATTATACAATTATAACTAAATACTTACGGTCAATTAATCAGCAATTATAATTGCAACAGAAAACTCTGCAATCAAAGAACAGTGCTGTGTTTTAAACATTGCAAACAGACTGAAGAATAAGTGGTAGGCAATTTGAAATAAGAGGAAAGAAACTTACCAGGTAAACATCAAACAGACAAACAAACAGAAAAGCGATAGGAAAACATCAAATAAATTTAAAATTTCACCATATGCACTAAGCAACCAGATGCATGTGAGAGAGGATGCAGATAAAATATTTTAAAAAATTACCATCCCTATTGCACCATTGTAGGGTCTATTTTCACAAAATTTAGGAAGCAGTAGTCTGGTGAAAGCCTTTAGTTGATGAGTTCCTGTGAGGAATCAACAACGGCCTTAAAAGGTTGAAATGAGTTACTCCTTTCAATAACCGCAATCACTTTGCCTCTAGCGCTTCTAAGAGAATCTGTATATTTAAGTGCCTTAGCTCTATTCAACATGCTTTCATTAAGTGTCCCAAATGGTATGCCTCTTATTTCATCGACTTTTCTTGCAGATGGGCAACAAGGAGCAGAGCGACGGGCTCGGCCGTGCCATCGACCAGATGAGCCGCAAGACCAAAGACTTGAGACGTCAATTACGCAAAGCCGTTGTCGACCATGTGTCTGACAGGTATTTATTACCACTTAGACTTATTACAATACATTCAATAAATTTAGATGTGTACCAATTTCTCTTTATAAGGAATATGCAAAAAAATGTAGCAAATGGAATCCTTGCAAGTGTTTCGTACATTTTGAAGGGATCACGGATTTTAAAAAAATTTTGTTTGAGACTAATTAATTAACACCAAGCAAAACATTGAAATTTCTAACTATTATATATGTTAGAAGATGTAAATGTTTATATAAAGATGCAAATTACGTATTTGGGATTTTTGGTTCGTTGATTAAAGATGAAAAAAGTAAGTCAATCATGACATTACATTTTAATTAAGACATTAGACTTTCCGGATCCTCTACGTGCTTTTCGCTTTATAGAGCTGCTTCAGGAGATTAAAAAATTAACAAGGAATTATTAAAAAATTATTAATAAAATTAACATAAATTCTAACACTAACTTAAATTAATTTAAACAATTAACTACATTTTTACAAATAAAACTTATGAATTGCATTGTAAATTTTAAATCTATTTACTTTTTTTTGATAATCATAGAAATAAAAAATATGGAGTGGTCTCCACTCGACTTTCTAGTATATTTCTAAGGTGTACTGGATAAGATAAGACAGATTCACACAAGGATTTAAAGCGATTTTTGATTAATTTTGATATTATATACACATATGCATAATTTAAAAAATGTAAAAAAATACTACTTCCGGTTGGACAATTGTGCTAAAATTTGATATCTATGAGTTTTTCATCATTTTTAAAACTAGTGCTAAATTTGAAACAAATAAATCTAAGGCAAATGGCACTTTACTTGAAAGAGTTTTACTTCCATTTCAGGTAAACTAACACTTCTGGTTAACCGAGTTGACCCAAAAGTTGATACGAGTTTAGTGTTTAACTAAAATGATCGAAGTTACACGCACATTTGTAATTGCGTTTGTTGTATATCTAAAACGCCGTTAAAACTTTAAACAGGTTTTTCTCAAAACTACGTTTTTAAAGTCGGTGAGCTAGATTTCTCGGACACGGCTGAACCGATCAGTCTCAAATTTTGACACAAGCCTTTTAAGTATATTTTTTAGAAATTAATCGAAGGTCTTTTCTCACTGATAAATATTTTCCATTTTATAAACAATTTAAGGCCTAAATTTTTGACAAAAATCGATTTTTTTTATTAAGCCGCCATTTTGTAAAAAATTATTATTTTGCTTATTTCTTTGATCAATTACAAGATAATACATT